>REGO01001159.1:54093-66782 GCA_010120015.1 Rhombomys opimus
GCTGGAGAGGACAGGAACTCCACAAGGAGAACAACAGAACAAGAAAATTTGAACACAGGGAATTTCCCAGAGACTCATACTCCAACCAAAGACTATTCATGGAGACAACCTAGAACCCTGACAATGCAGCCACTTCTTATGAGAACTGATAGACTAAGATCAGAAAGAAGGAGAGGAGGATGTCCCCTATCAGTGGACTTGGGGAGGGGCATGCATGCAGAAAGGGCTGGGTAGAGGGTGGGACTGGGAGGGGAGGAGGGAGGAGCTTATGGGGGGATACAAAATGAATAAAGTGTAATTAATAAAAGTTAAAAAAATTATGAAAAACCTGCCATTCTTCCCTTTAAGGGACTAGTGAGAGCTGTTAGCTCAAACTGCAGTAAATATCCTGAATACTTTACAGCTAGTCTACAAATTAGATGCAACTGTATTATTTAGAGCAGGTACTTAGCAAAGAGTTTCAAGGAAATAAGGAATTACTGGCTTGTTCTTCTAAACAGGCAGCATATCAGAATATAGCACACTGCTAATGATTAAAAAAAAAAAAACCTAGATGGCTCTCAACTGAAGATTAAACACAAAAATTGTGGCATATTTACACAATGGATACTACTTAACTATTAAAAACATAAATAAATAAATAAATAAATAAATAAATAAATAAATAAATATTAAAAAATGGATGGACTTGGAAAATATCATCCTAAATTAGGTAACCCAGACACAGAAGGGCACACATGGTATGTACTCATTTATGAACAGATAATAGACATATAGTAAAGTAGAACTGTACTACAATCCACAGACCCAAAGCAGCTAAGTAACAGGGAGAGCCCAGGGGAGGATGTTAAAATGTCACTCAGAAGGAGAAATAGAATAAATATCATAGGTGGAAGAAGAAAGGAAACTGAGCAGGAAATGGAATGGGGAGGGAATCAAGCATAGTAGTCAGATGTGTGGAGTGTTTGGAGGGGTGAGAGGGCTAGGAACAAGAAGGGAAACGGAGTGGGGGCATCTCTTTGTCAAGCTTGAGGCCTGCAACAAGGTAGGCTCCTGGGAAGATATGGGTGTGACTATAGCTGAGACTCCTAACGTGGGGGTGTGGACATGAATATTGAATTGACCACCTCCTAGCCAGGCAGTACTGCTGGAAGGAGGAGAACAACAACCCACTGACAAAATCTTTGTTCCAAAAACTTCCCTGCCTACAAGAAGTGCAGGGATAAAGAGGGAACAAAGACTGAGAGAGTGTCCAATCAATATCTGGCCCAACCTGAGACCTACCCATTGCAGAGACTGACACTATTAATGATGTTCTACTCTGCTTGCAAACAGTAGCCTAACTTGACTGTCCTCTGGGGTGTTCCAGCCAACAGAGGATTGAGACACATGCTGGAACTTGTATGGACACAGCTCAGAGGATCCTGTGTAAGAGCTGGGAAGTGATAGAAGGACTTGAAGAGGACAGGAACCTCAGAAGAATATCAACAGAGACAACTAACCCATTCTCCTGGGGATTTACAGTTAATGAGACATCAACTAATGAGCATGCATGGTCTGGACCTGCATATATGTGGTAATGGGTTGTTTGGTCTTCATATGGGATGCCTGGTGGTGGTGTTTCTAACATGGACTCTATTGCCTGCTTTTGGGTCACTTCCTTCTGGTAGAGGGTACTTTGCCTGGCCTCAGGCAATGAGGGTATGATTAGCCCTGATATGGCTTGATGTGCTGGGGACAGTTGATATAAGGGGAAGGGGGCATTTGTGAGAAAGGGAGGTGGGAAGGGGAAAGCAGAAGGGCAGGCTAGACGAAAAGGAGGAAGGGGCTCCCTTGGTATGTAAAATAAATAAACTGAAATAAAAAATAAAACAAATGAATAGATGAAATAAACAAGAAATAAGCAAATAAATAAATAAATATTAAATATAAATTAACAACACATTTTTCATTAGGTAAACTATAATTTTCCTCTCCATGCAAGGGTTATTTAGGCATATACTGCAGAAATTCTGAAGGAAGAGTTTCTACCAAGCAATCCTTTCACATCTATTTCTAAATAAAATGTTTCCCTGCATGCTTTGTTTTCAGTTGTAGAATGTTGTTTGCATATATAAAATCCAAATAATCTGAATGTGTTTGAAATGATGTTTGCTGTATCTAACAATGTTTTGTTTTATGGCAAGTAACTCAATTATTAAAAAAAAACAAAACAAATCTGTCATTTAGTCCTTTCTTTTTCTGCTAAAGGACATAAAAACTAAAATGGTCTCTTCTTTGAATAATATATTTCAGGTGGAGCTGAGATTTCCTGTGAATGTCAGGATTCTGAGTGTTACTGTTTTTATATTTTTTTCCCTTTTTAAAAAAATGAGTTTTGTGGGTTTTGTTTTTTTAGGTATTTTTAATTATTTATTAATTACACTTTATTCACTTTGAATCCCCCTTCTGATTCCTTCCCTCCTCTCGTCTCAATCCCTCCCTTCCTCCACCCTCTGCATGCATGCCCCTCCCCAAGTCCACTGATAGTGGAGGTCTTCTTTTCCTTCCTTCTGATCCTAGTCAATTAGGTCTCATCAGGAGTGGCCTCACTCAGGGGGAGGAAATTAAAGAGCAGGCCAATCAGTTCATGTCAGAGACAGTCCCTGTTCCTATTACAATGGAACCCATTTGGATATTGAACTGCCAGCTCTTTGGCACAGGAGACAACTTCCTGAACAGAACACCAACAGCACAGGCTCTAAGAGCAACAATCAATAAGTGGGACCTCAGGAAACCTAAAAGCTTCTGTAAAGCAAAGGACACTGTCCTCAGAACAAAAGGACTGCCTACAGATTGGGAAAGAATCTTCACCAACCCTATATCTGACAGAGGACTAATATCCAGTATATATAAAAAATTCAAGAAGTTAAACAGCAACAATTCAAGTTATCCAATTATAAAATGGAGTACAGAGCTAAACAGAGAATTCTCAATAGTGGAATATCGAATGGCATAGAAACATTTAAATAAATGTTCAACGTCCTTAGTCATAAGGGAAATGCAAATCAAAAGGACCCTAAGATTTCACCTTCCACCCATCAGAATGGCTAAGATCAAAAACTCAAGAGACAACACATGCTGGATAGGTTGTGGAGAAAGGAGACCCCTCCTCCACTGGTGGGAATGTAATCTTGTACAACCACTCTGGAAATCAATCTGGCGCTTCCTCGGACAACTAGGAATAGCACTTCCTCACGATCCAGCTATACCACTCCTAGGCATATATCCAAAAGAGGCTCCAGTACACTATGAGTTTTGTGATTTTTATGATGAGTTAAACACCTCTCTGAGAATACACCTGCCATCAACAGTACTTTTAGGAATATATTACACCTCTTCCACTCTCTGAGCTAGTCCTCTGGAAGCTCTGGTGCTGACTAACTCCACCTTCCTGTAGTTCTGTAAACATATATTCTGTGTTTGACTGACTGCTTTTTTTACTTTTATTTTTCACCATCTGCTAGCCACTCAACGGAATTATTACACAGGCAATTTTATTTCTCAATGATAGAGATATAAAGATCTGTGTGTTCAAATTACAAATAATTTATTTTAACTGAAATTGAATATATTCATCACAATTACTCTAAGAAATAATCTATTGTTTTGTATTTTCAAACTCTTATATTCTGTGTTATTTTATTTGATTACCAACACTCTGTCAATAATTTATTCACATTTTTTTACATAAGGAGACATTTTAAGGATCAATTAGATTAAGCCAATCACGCCAAATCCCAGAATACTTTAAGTGTCAGAATATGGCCACAGATAAATATAATAAAGCAAACTTTTCTTCAAAAGTTGTCAATTCTCATTTCTTCCCAAATATCAAACTTCACTGTGGGTTTCTGTCACACTGTAGACTAGCTTAAACTCTAAGAGCCAAATGAAAGTCTCAACTGATTACAGTAAATCATATTACTTCTTAGTATTGTAAGATAACTCAGAAATATTTTCCCTTCGGCTAAGCAGTATGCATTAGCCTGATCTTCCAGTTCTTATTGCACAAGCTTTGTCATTGTTTAAGATTCACATCACACTATCATGCAAAATTTTCATGTAAGCTGTAAGAGTTTGAAAAACAATGTTTTTCATCCTTATTCTCTCAGTTGGCACCATGCTATCATACATTTGTACAGAATAAACACACGGAGAAAAATGCAACCATGTGGTTCTGTGTATCCTAGAACCAAGTACCCTAAGTGAGATTCAAGCCTTCCACTTCTTTTCTTTCTTTCATTTAAATTAAGAATTTAATTTTTTTCCAAATGCATTATTTATTTATAACAAACTGCATACAGTAAGAACAGCTATGAAACAATTAGGAAAGGCATATGTAAAAGTTACATTCAGAATGTTTAGCTCATTTGTATTTGGCTACCTTGAAGAAAATACTATACATCCTTTCTAGGTGAGGCTCAAGTTTTGTACCTAAACCATTCTCTATCATATCTTGTATTTATCAACTGGAAAAAAAAACTTTCTAGACTTTAAACATTTTCTTAGATCCTACAAAACTTATAAATGTGAAACTAAGTCTTCTGTTTCTAAATATTACACATAACTTCATTGTTCAGACCTATTTTCTCTCTGATTGCCATTAACAGTACAGCTCAGATAATGTTTGTATGGGATGGTGAGAGCAGTTATTGACATAAGCTAAACGGTTTGCATAAAATACACCTTTGAGCCTCGTACTAACTCAGACATACTTATTTTTAACTTTGTATTGAGAACAAGTTCACTGATCTACCAAATTTGATTAAGTTGTTCAGTGTCAAACAGGTGTATGGCAGAGCAAGAAATTAAACAAACCCTTATTCTAACTGTATGTCATGTCTTTACCTAGAACTAGGCGATGCATGAAAGCTCACATTCTCTAAAGGATTGCATTATTATCAATTCAGTAACTGTGAAATTACATTTGACGAGATTATTTTCATAAAATTAGATAGTGCACAGAGATATTAAATAAAATGTTGCCTCTAAATATCACACTAGCATTCAAGACTCTGGTTTACTAGTATTAGCTTTCCCCTGACAGGGTGGCATATGGAGGGCTGTTCTAAGATTTGTTTACTTGTTTTGATTTTAAACAAGGTTTCACAATTGAGAAGATAGTGTCAGAAGAGACTGTTCAGACCTATGAGAAGTTTTCTAGTTGAGATGAATGAGCTGACTATAAGTCTGTAGGAGGAAGAGGCTGTAATGGGGTTTCATAGTTTCAATAAGTAATGTCCTGTGTAGACTTTTGCCTTAGTTGCCAGCTCTTATCTCTGATTTGGAAGATGGTGCAGGGGAGGCATTCTGGAGGGTGTGGGGCCCTAAGAACAGGCTTTGAGGTTTTGAAGCTTAGCCCTGTTTCCTCTTTGCACTCGGATCCCTGACTGCAAACCTAGTGTTACTATCAACTCATAGTCTCCAGCAGTGGTTTCTCTGTTATAAAAGACTGCTCCCCCAAAATGCCTACTTTTGCCTAATTTGTTTCTTCTCAGGTATTTGACCATAGCAATAATAAAAGTAATTAATTCAGCGTTTTGTTATACACATGACATTAGCAGGCAGTGAAAAATCAATCATTTGCCAGAATCACAAACCTGAGCTATGTGGTTTCAGATTTTATTCACTTCTAGGTTCCCTGTGCTTTTAATAAGATTGATAGTGAAAGAACTGGCCATAAGTCTGTTGGAGAAACAAGCTGTGATGGTGGGGTTACAATAATTAATGTGGTCTATAGGTTTGTGACTTACTTCCAAACTTTTATTCCTGATTTGGAAGATTGTGAGATGGAGGCATGTTGGATGGTGTGGAGAGATTATCAATCATATTAATGATTGATAATGCCAAAGCTAAATTTACTTCCTTTTTTATTATTATCATTTATTACAATTCATTCAATATTTATCCTGGCTGTGGTCCCCTCCCTCATCTCCTCCCAATCCCACTCTCCCTCCCTTTTCTCCCGCTATGTCCCTCCCCTAGTCTAATGATAAGGGAGGTCCTCCTCCCCTTCTATCTGACCAGAGTCTGTCAGGTCTCTTCCGGACTGGCTGCATTGTCTTTCTCTGTGACCTGGTAAGGCTTCTCCCCCCAGGGGGAGGTGATCAGAGAGCCTGGCACTGAGTTCAAGCCAGAGAAAGTCCCTGCTCCTCTTATTAGGGTCCCCACTTGGAGACTGAGTCTCTGAGCTATATCTGGGCAAGTGTTTTAGTCCTCTCCATGCATTGTCCTTGATTGAGGTATGGGTCTCAGTCTTTGCTTCAATACCTCAATCAGTAGAGTCTTTCAGAGGTCCTCTGTTGTAGGCTCCTGACCTGTTCCCTGTCTTCTCCTGCTTCTGATGTCTGTCATGTTAGCTTTTCTGAATGAGGACTGAGCATCTTCCCTAGGTTCTTCCTTGTTATTTAGCTTCTTTAGGAGTATATATGATAGTATGTTTATCCTATATTATGTGACTAATATCCACTTATGAATGAGTATATACCATGTGTGTCTTTCTGCTAATTCAAGATCCACCTATACCACTCCTAGGCAAATGTCCAAAATAGGCTCAAGTATACAACAAGGACATTTGCTCAACCATGTTAGTAGCAGCTCTATTTATAATAGTCAGTAGCTGGAAACAACCCAGATGCCCCTCAGCTGAGGAATGGATACAGAAATTGTTGTACATTTACACAATGAAATACTACTCAGCTATTAAAAACAAGGAAATTATGAAATTTGCAGGCAAACGGTGGGAACTAGAAAAGGCTAAAATTTTAATCTATAATGTGAAAATAAATATGACACACTAGAAAGCAACACTATGATGGTAAAAGAAGTAATACAATTTCATGTTTAAAAACTATTGTTTAGCATTTGCAATGAAATTGTACCATTGCTTTTTTAATAACAGTGTTCTACCTCAATAACGCACAGCTGTGTGATTCAACAGTTGAAATAAAAATTGTGTCAGTAACGTGAAGTGGAAGTATCAAACAGGTATAAATGCCTGCCTTGAGAATATATAATCTACTAGAATTTTGCAGTAAATCAATAATTTGCTTATTATCATTATTATTGTTATCATCATCATTTATTTCAATTTATTCAATTTGTATCCTGAATGTGGCCCCCTTCATCATCTCCTCCCAATCCCTAAAACTCCGGCTGAGATGTAGCCATAGACTCAGTATCCAAGTGGGGTCCCTATTAAGGGGAGCAGGGGCTTTCTCCACTTATTTGTTGTTGTTGTTTTGAAGAATTATTAACTATGTATATCCCTTGAGCCTTGTTATGTAATAGCTTTTAATGAATTATCTAATACTATTCTATCTAAGGAATTTTTTTGAAATAGTATTTAAACATCTCTTTATCATTAAATGAATAATATCAATAAATGAGTGATACTCTTAATTCAGAGTAAACTGTTTTGACTAACATGAAATGGCATGTGTTTATGAGATACCATGAAGTATTTTATACATGTATATATTGTATTATGTTTAGTCAGGATAAATATATCTACCACTTCAGTAATTTAGTGGTTAGAATATTCTATGTCTTATGGCTGGAGAGCTGGATCAGTGGTTAAAAGCATTTTCAACTCTGAGAATAGATCCAGGTCCAGTTTCTGATATCCCCATCACGGCACTTACCACTGCCTGACAATCCTGTTTTCAGGGGTTGTGCTACCCTGTTGTGGCCTCTGCACTTGCACACATGTGATACACACATACATGTCCACACAAATAGACATAAAATAAAATCATGAAACAAAGGTTAAGTGTTAATTGGTTACTTAATAAAAAATAGTTATTTCACATGATATTTGCAGATTTAATTAAATATAAAGCTTTCTTCAAATAATGGAAAATTCAGACTGTTTTGGTAAGAATTTAAGTCTAGAGTTTGTCTGAAATTTTCATAAGATAAAATCTTTATGAATAAATTCTTACAAAATAAGAAATAGTAGGCTTAACATAGGTCTTTGTATATCTAGACTCAATTTGTGTAGGTGGTTGGGTACACTGTAGAACTGGAATTTTACTTTCATAATGTCCGTATGTATTAAAAGCTGCACTCTACTGTTTCTGGATGTCTTGACTATTATAACCTATTTGGCAAACATTACCTCCTAAATTAACTTTCATAAATTCATAAATTGAGTCAGGCTTAATTAACAAATGCATAGCTTCTCTATAGATCAACTAAGTCCTTCTTTAAATTATTTATAAAGGGCATTTAGAAAGACTTGAAAAGTAATTATCATGGTTACACTGCAGATATGTGGATATATGTATATAAAACCCCATGTATGAATGTATTTTAGCAGACTAAAAAACTTTAAAGGTTAAAATTTAATGAAATGGATTTTTATACTAATTTATGAGCATAAATGCCACATATGTAGCACAAACTTGATATAATTGTATATGTTAATGTTCTTTGAGATGGAATCCCTGAGTTTAATTTCTAAAATATTATTTTCTGACTCCATTCTTCTGAGAACCTGGCTGAAACTAAATTTTGGCCTCAGGCCCCGCATGCTAGAATATAGGTGCAGTCTACATAACTGGCTAGTTTTGTGTCTTGACTTTATCCCTTGTTTATTGATTCATGTTTTTCATTAGTTATTTCATCTCTCCAAAGCATTAAAGAGTCATAAAGTGACATTCATACTTATGATAACATATGTACATCTATGATCATGTGTATAATACAAAGTATGTATATCATATCATAATTTATTTTTAGTGTATAATTTCCATTCTTTCCCATGACTGCTAAGTCTTTCTTTATAGACTCTATTAAGATGCCATGATGAGGCAAATCCATTTAGTGTAGAATTCAGTCACATTTCTCTTCTAAGTAAATATTAAAACACAAAGGGCCATCAAAATCACTACTATCATTCATATTTAGTGGATTACTAACTTTCTTTTCAAGAAATATATTTCATGGACTTTTACATAGATTAACTTGGTATTTGTATTAGATACTAGAATGTTAACTTTAAAATATTGTGTACAACATTTTCAAAAATAGTACATAATGATTCACCAGATGAATGATATGTGATTTGGTTAATAATGAAAATTGGACCATAGTCTTTGATCAAACTGTGATAATCATTTTGACAATTCCACCTCAGTTATGACCGGAAATGTTATAATATCAGCTAAGATGAATCATATTACCTCAAATAAATGGACTACTTTAATAATATTATTGATTTGTGAGAAGAAATAAAATAAAAATTTAACAATGTATCTTCTACCCAGGAGTGTATCAAAGAAGATGCTGAGACTCATAACCAAATATTGGGCAGAGTTCAGGGAATCATACTAAAGAAGGGGGAGAGAGAAAGACCTGGAGAGTACAGGAGCTCCACAAGGAGAACAACAGAACCAAATATCTGGACACAGGGACATTTTCTGAGACTGATACTCCAACCAAGATCCACTCATGGATATAACCTAGAACCCCTGCTCAGATGTAGCCCATGGCAGCTCAGTCTCCAAGTGGGTACCCTAGTAAGGGGAACAGGGACTGTCTTTGACATGAACTCAGTGCTGGCTCTTTGACCACCTCCCCTCAGGGGTGAGCAGCCTTGCCAGGCCACAGAGGAGAACAATGTAGCCAGTCCTGATGAGACCTGTTAAGCTAGGGTCAGATGGAAGGGGAGGAGGACCTCCCTTATGTGTGGACTTGGAGAAAGATATGGGAGGAGATGAGGGAGTGAGGGTAACTTTGGGAACTGGGATATTAAGTGAATAAGGTGTAATTAATATAAAAAATTAATTTAAAAAATTAAAAAAATCTCATTTCTCATCTGTAAATTGCATACTTTCAGAGAACATCTGTGTTTCTTGCTTCTCTCTTTCTTCCTTTCTTTCTTTATTTTTTTTTTGGGGGGGACAAGGTCTTATGTAATACAGACTGATCACAAACTTGAACAGAGCTGACTTTGACCTTGAGTGTCTAACTTTTTGTGTCCATATATTTAAGGCTGTGATTACAGGCATACGTCACAATGCCCAGTTTGTTTGGTGTTGGAGATTTAACTTAAGGTTTGTGAAAGTAAGGCAGTCTCTTAACTGAGCTACAACCTCAGACTTGTGTATTTTACAATATGTTACTTTACTTACAGGATTGCACATGGCTAACATATTTGACTGGCCACCAGGCAGATGGAAAAAAAAATCTACATAGTCAAGTGATCCTGGGGATAGAGCAACCTCCTGTGGTAAACTGCTTGTGCAAGGACTTGGCTTCCTGTAATGGATGGTAAGTCCTGAGGGTAAAGTTCACCCGATCTTGAATAACTTAAGAGAAAAACCTTTATGGGATGCCTGTGAGTAATTATGAGGAATGCATATTTTGAGGCTGGGAGAGTTACAAAATCTGTGGTAGGCATCATTCCTTAGACTGGAGTCCTAGATTGAAATAAAAGGAAAAAGTGAACTGGAAACCAGTGTGAATCACTTTGCTTACTGTCTGTGGATGATCTGTGCTCAGCTAAATCAGTCTCCTACCACTCCTCCTATCAGTACTTCATGATTGGCAACGGACTGTGTCCTTTGAAAACTTAGCTCCAGTAATCCCTCCCTTCCTTAGGTTTCTTTTTTTCTTGTATTTTGAAAGAGAAACAAGAAAGGAAACCAGTATAGTTTGTAATACTAACATGCACATGAAATTCATTACCAAAAAGGCCCAGTAGATGTGGAGATAGAAAGACCCAAGTTCAGTGGGATCTCTTCTCTAAAGAAAAAATAAAAATAGTGGTTCTAGGTTATCTCCATGAATGTTCAGTGACCAAGTGGGTTCCCTAGTATTGGGAACAGAGTCTGTCTCTGACATGAACTGATTGGCCTGCTCTTTGATCACCTCCTCCTCAAGCCTGGTAAGGCTGCAGAGGAAGACAATGCAGACAGTCCTGATGAGACCTAATTGGCTAGGTCTAATGGAAGGGCAGAAGGACCTCTACTATCAGTGTCCTGGGGGAGGGGCATGGGTGGAGGAAAGAAAGGGAGAGTGGGATAAGGATGGGAAGAGAAAGGGAGTTACAGGGATGCAAAGTGAATAAACTGTAATTAATAAAAAATAAATTAAATTAATTTTAAAAAGGTGATTAAGGTGCTGGAGAGATGGTAGCTACAGGAGAATAGTGTGTGTGTGCCATAGCGCCTCCTTGGCCATCATGGAGTACTGTTAACTTACAAGATTTAGGTCATCAGTATTGTCTAACATGAAGACATAAATCAGTCATTCCCTGGAATTCAGAAGAGAAGATTCTGTCATGGACAAGTTGAAAGGCACTGAAACCGCTTGTATTGAAGTCAAAGGAGTGATTGCAAGCTTCAGAAACTAAGTATCTAGAATTAGCTGTTTATAATTGTTAGGGAAATGTGTTTTAATTTTGATATATTAACAGAGTATTGCATGCTACCTGGGAAGAATGTCTTCACTGGTACACTTGTATATGAAGGTAGTTTGTGCAGCACAATACAAAATTTTTAAAAAATTAAAAAAAAATTACAGTCTTGATAGGGTGATAAAAGAAAAAAATTAAAATTAAAAGAAATTGAAGACGTTAACGCTACTGTCTACATACATATTCATACTGTACACATATTTATGTACTGTACATACATTTACATATGTATGAAGCATTCACCTCCAGGCATACCTCCATACTTATACATAAAAATACACACTTATTCCCTACAAAATTTTTGTACTTAGTAAAATAAAAAGAACAACAGTAAAATATGATATTGATGATCATTTTTAGAAACATAATGGATATTTTTTAATTTTAATTTTATATTTTAACTTTTATTAATTAAACTTTATTCACTTTATATCCCCCTATAAGCCCCTCCCTCCTCCCCTCCTAATCCCACCTTCCCTCCCCCTACTTCACGCATGCCCCTCCCCAACTCCACTGATAGGAGAGGTTCTCCTCTCCTTCCTTCCGATCTTAGTCTATTAGATCTCATCAGGAGTGGCTGCATTGTCATCTTCTGTGGCCTGGTAAGGCTGTTCCTCCCTCAGGGGCTGGTGAACAAAGAGCAGGCCAATCAGTTTATGTCAGAGGCAGTCCCTCTTCCCATTACTATGGAACCCACTTGGACACTGAACTGCCATGAGCTACATCTGTGCAGGGTTTTAGGTTATCTCTATGCCTGGTACTTGGTTGGAATGTGAGTCTCAGGAAAGACCCCTGTGTTCAAATTTTCTGGTTCTGTTGCTCTCCTTGTGAAGTTCCTGTCCTCTCCAGATCTTAGTATTTCCCACTTCTTACATAAGATTCCATGCACTCTGCCCAAGAGTTGGCCATAAGTCTCAGGATCTGCTTTGATAGATTGCAGGGCAGAGGCTTTCAGAGGCCCTCTGTGACAGGTTCCTAACTTGTTTCCTGTTTTCTTCTTCTTCTGATGTCCATCCTCTTTGCCTTTGGGGATGGGGATTGAGCATTTTAGTCAGGGTCCTCCATCTTGCTTAATTTCTTTATATGTACAGATTTTAGTAGGTTTATCCTATATTATATGTCTATATGAGTGAGAATATACTGTGTATGTCTTTCTGTTTCTGGGACAGCTCACGCAAGATGATCCTTTCCAGTTTCCACTACTTACCTGCAAATTTCATGATTT
>REGO01001159.1:69937-88538 GCA_010120015.1 Rhombomys opimus
AAGATTAGAGTAATTCATATTTTAAACTTTTATGAATTATTCAATTATAGTTGTCATAAATTTTGCATTTTGAAAAATTTAAACATCTACAAAATCATCTCAATCAATATAATACACCTTTCTATCACTTCTAAATGATTTCTATCTGTAATTCCTTCTTATTTATCCTCCTCCCAGTTGCTGAACATGATAAATTATCTTTACATTACTCTGGATTATCTTTCATTTTGTTTAAACTTTTGTTCAGTGGGCTTTAAATTTACATTTAATTTTGCTTATGTGTTTTATTCAGCCACATCATGCCCTAATCCACCTAAATTGTTTTAATACAACACAGCTTATTACTTCGATTGCTCAATGTTAAGCTATTGGATTTCACTGGTTATTCCCATTTGGCTAGTTCCACTTTTGATAATGACAAAGGGATTTTGTGGAATTTCATGTAAAGAGATATATATGTGTGACATGGACTGAGCTGAATATCCTCACAAATTATATACTGAGGTTTAACTTTCAACACCTCAGAATATAAATACACTTAAATTCAGAACATTTGGGAGTTAATTAAATTAAAATAATGTTATTACCATAATCTCTATAATTAATATAATTAAAAGACAGATAATTATATATATACATATATGTAACATACATTTCTATGTATATTACAGTCCACTTAAAAACTCTGAAAAGATGACCATATTTAATCCAATAGGAAGTCCTTTGAAGAAATATATTTTGAAAACACCAAGATCTAGACATCTAGCCTCTTAGAATTTTCAAAATATAAAATGTTTAGACATACTCCAAAAGTTCTTACACTGTTACAGTGTCCCTGACCGACAAATATGGTAAGTTTTAGTTCCCTTAAGTATTAGATATGAGAGGAGTATCTGGTATTAATCTTAGTCTTATGTGTGTTCTTTTTTTTTTTACTTGAATAAATATTTTTATTTTCCTTTATTAATTATACTTTATTCACTTTGTATCCCCCCCTGTGGTTCCCTCCCTCCTTCCATCCCAATCCCTCCCTTCCTCCACACTCTGCATGCATGCCCCTCCCCAAGTCCACTGATAGGGGAGGACTTCTTTTCCTTCCTTCTGATCCTAGTCAATTAGGTCTCATCAGGAGTGGCTGCATTGTCTTCTTCTGTGGCCTGGTAATGCTGCTTCCCCCTCAGGGGGGAGGTAATTAAAGAGCAGGCCAAACAGTTCATGTCAGAGAGAGTCCCTGTTCCTATTACAATGGAACCCACTTGGATACTGAACTGCCATGGGCTAGATCTGTGCAGTGTTCTTAGGTTACCTTTGTGCATAGTCCTTGGTTGGAATAGCAGTCTCAGGAAAGACCCCTGTGCTCAGATTATTTGGTTCTGTTGCTCTCCTTGTAGAGTTCCTGTCCTCTCCAGATCTTACTGTTTCCCACTTCTTTCCTAAGATTCTCTGCACTCTGCCCAAAGGTTGCCCGTAAGTCTCAGCATCTACATTGATAGTCTGCAGGGCAGAGCTTTTCAGAGTGTGTTCTTATTAAGGAATCTTTGAATGATTCCCTGGAGTTACTATATCCTTACTTACTTATCCTTACTTAGGTGTATAATTTTGGAAAGCTGAAATCCATGTTTCAGTGTCAGTATTAGAAAGTTCAGAAACAACTCTTTTTCTCTCCAATTCTAAATATGAATCTTAAGTAAATAACACATACACTAACTGATGATATGTGAAATTCATCAAGTACAAAATATTGAGATGCTATATTTATAAAACAGGGATTCAATGGGTATATTTAAAGTTGTCCCTAATATCGTGAGCCAAATTTATATATTTATTCCTCATTTTACATTTTCTTTATGATATACGATAAACTATTCTAAAATAACATTTGTGGATGGCCTATGAAAAATCACACTGCTGGAGATAACCTAGGAACCCTGCACAGATGTAGTCCATGGCAACTCAATCTCCAAATGGGTTTCCTAGTAAGGGGAACAGAGGCTGTCTCTCACATGAACCCAGTGGCTGGCCCTTTGATTACTCCCCAGGCCACAGAGGAAGGTAATGCAGCCAGTCTGGATGAGAAGTTATAAGTTAAGGTCAGATGGAAGGGGAGGAGGGCCTCCCCTATCAATGGACTTGGGGAGGGACATGGGAAGAGAAAAGGGAGGGAAGGTGCCTTTAAGAGGGGCTACAGCTGGGACACAAAGTGAATGAACTGTAATAAATTTTAAAAAATACACAAATAAATGTATAAAAAATAAAAATCACACTACTACAATGATATATTTCTATAGTATAACTGATCTGTTACTTTATTTATGTGCCTAAAATTATATTAAGAATATAAGTAGGTAGTTTTGATATTTGAGGATTATTTTTCAGTCCTTCATAAAATATGAGATCAATATAAAGCTTTAGTATTTACTCTCCTTGTTTATTAATCATTAGACATAGGTGTCAGTGAGGCAAACACAGCCAGGCAGATAGATATATCAAGCCTAGACTAGATAGATAGATAGATAGATAGATAGATAGATAGATAGATAAATAGATAGACAGACAGACAGATAGATGACAAATTGGGGATATAACAAATTAAATGGAATAAAACTTTTCCAAATTTCTTGATTAGTAAAGAATCCTGGTTGAATTTCTTGATTTATACTCACTTTTAAAAGTCAGCCACCACACAGTACATGGAAAAGTAATAGGATACATAAAATGAATGGTGGTTGATTAATGGCAAATTGGATAAGAAATTAGAATTTTAACTTTTTTAATAATGAATCTCATGTTTTAATCATAGAAAAATGCACATGCCAATGTCACCGTTGATGAAGGCATTGAAAGAGAGAATGCGCTTTATTTAGAGAAAGCATTTGAGATGAAAATGTCTCATATCCTCTTCTGAGAGAATTTTTACTGACAAAGAGCTTTGTAAAAATGTACTTTGTCACTTTTAATTAATAGAACATTAAAAGAAATAGTTTCCTTGAGCAAGTAGCTATGAGAGTTTAAATTATTTTATTGTGTTTAGAAAAAAAAGATTAGGTTATTATTTTAATTTTAATTTGAGCTTGGCTTATATTTTGTTGTGTAGGAAACACAAGGAAGACACTGTGCTTTTAAAAGTTAAGTTACAATATCAGGGTTCACACTGTCTATTAAATGCCACTTTTTTATGCTTAAATAGATCCAAATTCACCTTGTCGACTTTCCCAAGTGTTTACAGATACCATATGTCTCTAACAAAAATGATGGGATTAAAACCAACAACATCTCTTATTTGTAGGATCTGTCAAGATGATGTTAAATATCTCTGTTCCAGCCACTGGCTAAAGAGCCTCATTTAAATGGGTGGTAAACATAAGTTCCATACATATCTAGTATATATCTAGGAGAAACCCATGACCACAGAGCAGCTGCTGGTTCTCTGGGCAGTGCAAATCAGTGGTTGAAATGAAAAAAAAAATTGTTTGTTTTTGTTTTGTTTTGTTTTCACGAAACAAGGTGTCTGTATCCGTGGCAGAGTGAACTTGTAAATGGCATTATTGTTATATATCAGTGAGAACTGGAGAGAGGAAGCTTAAGTCTGTTCAAGTATGCACTGTGGTTGCCAAACTGACTGATCTCAACTGGTTATTGGACAAAAAGAGAGAAGTTTATTTCTTTCTTGACTGATAAACAGTACTACTGAGCATTAGTTGAGGACATAAAGAACTAGGAAAATCTAAAACTTTTAGTCTCTCTAAATAAGATTATATCCACGAATATACTGTCAGAAAGAAGCCCAACAAGAAAGCACCCAAGATTGAGCTTCTTGTAACTCCATGTGTCCTACAGCACAAATGCTGACATATTATCTGATGAAGCAACCTAGTATTAAAAATAAGAATGAAGCTGCAGAATATGCAAAAATTCTCATCAAGAGAACAAAGAAGCTTAAGTAAACTTCATGGGCCAAGAACTGAAGGCTGTAATTATTGAGAATTTATACTTCAAGTCCTAGTCTAGTTAAAATTTAGTTTTCAAGTGTAGAATATAGATAATTAAAACTTAAAAAAATAGAAATTAACAGAAGCAATGAATTAGCAAATGTTTCAATGAGGTTCCAACTTTCTTTGTATTAGAGCTGAAATAGACATATTCAATTTCAAATCAACTTCAGTTTAATTACAAGTAGAGAAAAATCATACAGCTCCATGAATCAATAACCCAACTAAAGTACAATGGAATAGTGACATAAAATCCCAGTTGTCTTTCTAACTTTGAACAGGCTTCCCAGACCATTCTAATCCTCCATTGTAAGCACTGCTTTGCCTAAATTCATTTTCTGTTGTATCGTTTAATCAAGGGCTATTGATTCTTCTTTCAACTTGATTGTCTAATCACAGCTTTCCCATTTCCATGTCTAAGAATTAACTTTCTCGTTACTTTAAACATGACTCACTAATAAGACAAAATGGTATAATGAAGACCATGAATGAAACTTTAACTAGAGTTCTAATTTCAACTCTATCACTTACTATAGAGCAGCCAAAATATAACTGCATGAATCGAAATTATAAATAATGAATTATTTCTTACTCCCGGAAAAAAGAATAAAAATAAAGTGATAAGGTAAATGCAAGTAAATGTGGAACAAAAGAAAAAGTAGTGTGTGTAAAATCTGGTAATATGAGAAAACTTCTGCTGATTTCTGAGTCAAGCTAATAACTTATTCATGCACATATTTACACACACACACACACACACACACACACACACACACACACTGGGGGATAAGGAGGAAGGAGAAATGAAGAGTTAATATCTATATTTTTCCTTTGGTAAAATGCTTTTTTCAGGCTTTTCGACTTCGTCTTTAAATACTTTCACACCTTTCCTCAAAATTAACTCTTCCATGAAATATGAATGGGTAGTATCATGGCAAATTAGAAGGGCATAGCATAGTTTTAATAATTGGTGCTGAAAGTTTGAAGTATTTATCATATACAGATATGACATAGTTTAAATAATAAAATATCCAAAATGGAGATTGTGAAGTTACTTGTTGAATCGATAACTTAGGCAGGGACTGTCTGAAGGAGAGTTAGCCAAAAGTGTGTATAAACATAGATGTCTATGTATAGTAAATACAGATATTATAAGGAACTGGCTTATAGAACAGGTTATAACAAAGCCTCAAGAATTTCAGTGAATAAGCTGGTGTATAATCATTATAATTCTACTCTCAATCTAAAGTTCTAAGAAGTTAGAAAGGCAATGGTAAGGTTTTCTTACAAATTCTAGTTTTAGATGAAAAAAAAGAAATGACTTCCGTTTTGTTCAAAGATATCAAATATAGAGATGATTCTCTTTCACAGTAAACTTTGTTCGGGAAATTTCGATATATATATATATATATATATATATATATATATATATATATATATAGATAGATAGATAACAAAATATTACTAGCAATTACAATCTTTTTATTGTCCACATCATGTTTCTAGTTATATTCATTCATACAATTTTGCATCCCCCTTTCCTTCAGCAAATATCTGATTGTGGGTTTTGGATGTGATGTAATCCTTCATTTCTGCAGTGTCTGGTTCATTACTTTTCCTATATGAGTTGTATCACTGACATTTTCAAGTGCCCTAAATCATATAGTGTGATAGCACTAAAGGGCAATAAGAAGGATCTACTGGTTTGCAGCTATATTCGGTTTATCTTCCTTGTCCAGTTTCAATCTACCTCTGTATGGTAAGGAAGATTAATCCTCCCAGCCAGCACAAAATGTGTTTCTGTCTCTGTTCATCCTTTTGCAGGAGGAATTTCAGAACAATCTTCAATGGACTCTCTGTAGTCTCCATACGGAAACATTTCTTTTTAGAAAGTATGATCCTTATAATAGTAGCACCTAATACAGTGAAAAAGGAAGTGTTAAGTTTGGTAATGGATTGCTGTAGCTTTTGTTGAATGGTGCCAGTCAACTTCATCCTCCTCTTTTCTGGAACTATGTATGGTGGTTTGAAGGAGAAATGCCTCCAAGAGTCTCACATTCTTGAACTCTTGTTTACAAGTTGGTCACACTATTTAGGAAAAGCATGGAAGACCTAGCCGTTGGAGTCTTTCAAGAGAAAAAAAAAAAACACTAGGAATCATATTTAAGATTTCACAACTTGGCCCTGTTTCCTGTTCTTTCTCCCTCTCTTTCTCTATGAGGAAGAAACTGTGATCAACTAGCTTCCTAACCAAGTGCCAGGCTTTCCATGCCTTCTTGTTGCCATGGCTTTCTTTTTGTAGCAGATTTGATCCCTCTGGAACTGCAAACCAACCTAAATAATTTTATGCCCTGAGGTGTTTTATGTCAAGGCATTCCATCACAACAGCAGAAAAACAACTAATGTATTGATTATTTGCATTAAACAGTAGACTGGTTTTAAGTAACAAGCACTGTTAGTAAAATATCTGAGGTTTGGAAAGGTAACTGGCTGATTCTTTTTCTTGTAAGGTCTATGTTTTGATAACAAAAAGTTTAGTTCATAATTTAAGAGGAAAGTAAAGAAGTGAAAACACTAGAATTATTTGAGGAAGACAATGTGAAAAAAAAAATGATTTAGAGTCTAAACTATCCAGGAGGCACTAAAGGGGAAGGTGCTCAAGCACTTAGAATAAAAAAAAAAGAACATGAAATAAGTTCTATATCCATATGACATTAATATAAATAGATTTCATGTACTGCTTTATTTATCACTATTCCATGGATTTCTATTGGATAAAAATCACACTTTTTATGCTATCACATAAAATTGACTGTATGTATATAACTAAGACAAATTAAACATGTCCAATGAAAAATATGTATTGATTCAATAATAAAATAGACTTTAAGGTATTATATTATTACAAACAAAATGAGAATTTGCTATGACAATTATTGCTATGGAAAATACCAATGTAAAGTACATTCACCAAAATATTTATTTAAAATATATAATTATGTTGATAATTTTCAGATAAATCATCATGTAGTACAAGAAGGTCTTGAACTCACCCTAAGAACAAAGATCCTCCTTTCTGTTTCTATGCCAATACCATGCAGTTTTTATTACTGTTGCCCTGTAGTACAGCTTGAGATCAGGGATGGAGATACCTCCAGATGATCTGTTGTTGTACAGGATCGTTTTGGAGATTCTGGGTTTTTTTTTCTCCATATGAAGCTGAAAATATTATTTTCAAGGTCTGAAAAGAATTGAGTTGGTATTTTGATGGGAATTGCATTGAATCTGTAGATTGCTTTTGGCAGGATGGCCATTTTCACAATGTTAATCCTACCAATCCATGAGCACGGGAGACCTTTCCATCTTCTGAGATCTTCTTCGATTTCTTTCTTCAGACTTGCAGATTTCTCAAACAGGTCTTTCACTTGTTTGGTTAATGTCACCCCAAGGTACTTTATGTTATTAGTGGCTATTGTGAAGGGTGTTGTTTCCCTAATTTCTTTCTCGGCCCTTTTGTCTTTTGTGTACAGGAGGGCTTCTGATTTTTTTGAGTTGATTTTGTATCCAGCCACTTTGCTGAAGGTGTTTATCAGCTGAAGGAGCTCTCTGGTTAAATTTTTGGGGTCACTCATGTATACTATCATATCATCTGCAAATAGTGACACTTTGACCTCTTCCTTTCCAATTTGTATCCCCTTGATCACCTTTAGTTCATATATTGCTCTGGCTAGGACTTCAAGTACCATGTTGAAGAGATAAGGAGAGAGTGGGCAGCCTTGTCTTGTCCCTGATTTCAGTGGGATTGATTTAAGTTTCTCTCCATTGAGTTTGATGTTGGCTATAGGCTTGCTGTATATTGCCTTTACTATGTTTAGATATGTGCCTTGTATCCCTGATCTCTCCAAGACTTTAAACATGAATGGGTGTTGGACTTTGTCAAATGCTTTTTCGGCGTCCAAGGAGATGATCATGTGGTTTTTCTCCTTCAGTTTGTTGATGTGGTGGATTACATTGATGGATTTCCGTATGTTGAACCACCCTTATATGCCTAGGATGAAGCCTACTTGGTCATGGTGGATGATATCTTTGATGTGTTCTTGGATTCGGTTTGCAAGTATTTTATTGAGTATTTTTGCATCAATATTCATAAGAGAGATAGGTCTGAAGTTCTCTTTTTTTGTTGGGTCTTTGTGTGGTTTGGGTATCAAGGTGACTGTGACTTCATAGAATGAGTTTGGTAATGTTCCTCTGTTTCTATTTTGTGGAATAGTTTGAGGAGAATTGGTATTAGCACTTCTTTGAAGGTCTGATAGAATTCTGTGCTGAAACCATCGGGCCCAGGGCTCTTTTTGGAGGGAAGACCATAAATGACTGCTTCAATTTCCTTGGGGGATATATGGCTATTCAGTCTTTCTACCTGATCTTGACTTAATGTTGGTAGATGGAACTATCAAGAAAATTGTCTATTTTGTTTAGATTTTTAAATTTTGTGGCATGTAGGCTTTTGTAGTATGACCTAATGATTGTTTGGATTTCTTCAGTGTCTGATCAAGCTCCCCTTCTTTCATATGATTCCCTGCACTCTGCTGAAGTTTTGGCTATGAGTCTTAGTATCTACTTTGGAACACTGCTAGGGAGAGTCTTTCAGATGCTTTCAATGCATATCCCATTTGTTTTTCTAAATGAGGATTGATCAATATACCCTTGTCTGCTTTCTTGATTATCTTCTTTAGGTGTATAGATTTCATTATGTTTATCATATCCTTTTAGGTCTATATAAATGAGTATATTCCATGTTTGTCTTTCTCCTTCTGGTATACTTCACTCAGAATGATCTTTTCTAGATCCCACCATTTGCCTGCAAATTTCATGATTTCCTCTTTTTTTTGATTGCTGAGTAGTATTCCATTGTTTAAAAATACCACAATTTCTGTATCCATTCCTCCATTAATGGACATCTGGGTTGTTTCCAGGTTCTGGCTATTACAAACAAAGCTGCTACAAACATGGTGGAGCAAATGTCCTTATTGTGTACTTGAGCAAATTTTGGGTATATGCCTAGCAGTGGTATAGCTGGGTCTTGAAGGAAGCACTATTCCTAATTGTCTGAGAAAGTGCCAGATTGACTTCCAAAGTGGTTTTACCAGTTTACATTCCCAACAGCAATGGAGGAGGGTTCCCCTTTCTCCACAACCTCTCCAGCATGTGTTGTCACTTGAGTTTTTCATCTTGGCCATTCTGATGGGTGTAAGGTGAAATCTCAGGGTCGTTTTCATTTGCATTTCCCTAATGGCTAGTGACATTGAGCATTTCTTTAAGTGTTTCTCTGCCATTCTATATTCCCCTACAGAGAATTCTCTGTTTAGCTCTGTTCCCCATTTTTTAATTGGATTACTTGGTTTGTTGCTTTTCAGCTTCTTTAGTTCTTTATATATACTGGATATTAGCCCTCTGTCAGATAAAGGGTTGGTGAAAATTCTTTCCAATCTGTAGGCAGTCGTTTTGTTTTGATGACGGTGTCTTTTGCTTTACAGAAGATTTTCAGTTTCATGAGGTCCCATTTATTGATTGTTGCTCTTAGAGTCTGTGCTCTTGGTGTTCTGTTCAGGAATTTGTGTCCAGTGCCAATGAGTTCTAGGCTGTTCCCCACTTTTTCTTCTAACCGATTTATCGTATCTGGTTTTATGTTGAGGTGTTTTATCCACGTAGACTTTAGTTTTATGCAGGGTGATAAATGTGGATCTATTTTCATTTTCTGCATGTAGACATCCAATTAAACCAGCACCATCTGTTGAAGATGCTATCTTTTTTCCATTGAATGGTTTTGGCAGCTTTGTCAAAAATTAAGTATTCAAAAGTACGTGTTTTTATTTTTTTTTCATTTTTTTTAACTTTGTTTTTCTTTTTAGTTACATTTTGTTAACTCTGTGTCCCAGCTGTATCCCTTTCCCTCATTCCTTCCCCAACCCCACACTCCCTCCCTGGTCTCCTCCCTGCCCTTTTCCAAGTCCACAGATAGGGAAGGACCTCCTCCCCTTTTGTTTGACCCTGTTTTATCAGGTATCTTCAGGGCTGGCTGTAGAGTCCTTCTCTGTGACCTAACAGGACTGCTCCTCCCCTGGGGTAGGGGAGTCTCTACTATGATTCCACAAAGGGAATCTCTGTGACCTTGAGATCCTGTTAGAAATAGTGCTTGTTCCCCTTACTTTGGAAAACTATTTGGTTACTGAGCTACCACGGGCCACATCAGAGCAGAAGTTCTAGGTTATATCCATAGATGGTCCTTGGTTGAGTGTCAGTCTCAGAAAAGAACCTGTGTCCAGATATATTTGGTCCTTGTAGAGCTCCTATCCTTCCCATATCATACTAACTCCCCTTTTTTCATATGATTCCCTGCACTCTGCCGAGGGTTTTGTTATGAGTCTTAGTGTGTGCTTTGAAACACTGCTAGGTAGAGTCTTTCAAATGCCTTTTGAAGTAGATTCCTGTCATACCTTCAATGCACATCCCATTTGTCTTTCTAAATGAGGATTGATCATCTTCGCCAGTGGTTTTATTTCTGGATCTTCTATTGGATTGGGGAGGGAATGAGATTTACAGCTGGGATACAGAATTAACAAAATGTAACTAATGAGAGAAAAATTATATATATATATATATATATATATATATATATATATAAAACTATTTACAAAAAAGAAAAAAGAAAGTAAAAAGAATGAAGATGATCCTGACCTACTAATTTTCCTGCCATATGCCTTGATAGTGCTATGATAACAGTCATAGGCTACCATGTATGATTTGTAAGATTAAATAGTATTTTTAAGATTTTAATTTTATATATTTGAGTGTTTTGCCTATATGTATGATGTGTATATACCACATAGTTTCTTCAGGCCTGTAGAGGCAAGAAGAGAGTATAAGTTCCCGAGGAACTAGAATTATAGTCAACTTTGCTCTAACATGTGGATTCTAGAAACCAAGCTCAGGTATTCTGCAAGAGCAAAAATGGCTAACTCCATTATATAATATTTTTAAAATATAATATGTTAATTTTTTTGTTTTTTTAAATATTTTTTTATCAATTGCACTTTATTTACTTCATATCCCCCCTGAAGTTCCCTCCTTCCTCCTGTGCTAATCCCTTCCTTCCTCCCTCTTCTCCAAGCATGCCCCTCCCCAACTCTCCTGGTAGGGGAGGTCTTCTTTTCCTTCCTTCTGATCCTAGTCTGTCAGGTCTCAACAGGACTGGCTGCATTGTCTTCCTCTGTGGCCTGGTAAGGCTGCTCCCCCCTTCAGGGGGAGGTGATCAAAGAGCAGGCCAATCAGTTCATGTCAGAGACAGTCCCTGTCCCTATTACTATGGATCCCACTTGGAGACTGAGCTACCATGGGCTACATCTGTGCAGGGGTCCTACGTTATTTCTATGCATGCTACTTGGTTGGAATATCAGTCTCAGGGAAGACCCCTATGCTCAGATTTTTGGGTTCTGTTGCTCTCCTTATGGGGCTTCTGTCATATATTTTAAAATTTTTCATAGAAAATTAATTGTTTTAAATATAAGTAAACTGCTATATTGTTTAAATTTGGGGATGTAGCTACAATAATGTTCCCCTAAACATTTATAAAAATGTTATATTTTATAAATAAAGAATAATTATATATATATTTATATTAATTAGAGATTATTCACATTATATCTGAGCTGTAGCCCTCTCCCTCATTTCCTCCCAATCCCACCCTCCCTCTTTCATCTCCTCCCATTCCCCTCTCCAAGTACACTGATAAGGGAGTGTACCCTACCTTATCAGGTTTCTTCAGGTCTAGCTGAATTGTATTCCTCTGTGGCATTTCATGCCTCCTCCCTTGTCGGGAGGGGGAGGTCAAAGAACCCACCACTGAGTTCATTTTATTTTTAAATTATTGTTAAATTCTTTACATGTTAATCACTTGTGTATCCCAGATGTAGGCCCCTCCCAATCCTGCCCTACTTTTGTCTTCTCCTCCCATACCCCTCCTCTAGTCCATTGTTAAGGGAGGTCCTTTTCCACTCCATCTGACTCTAGCCTCTCAGGTCTCATCAGGACTGTCTGCAGTGTCTTCTTCTGTGGCCTGGTAAGGCTGACCCTCCCCACCCAGGGAGAGGTGATCAAAGAACCAGCCACTGAGTTTATGTCCCTTACTAGGGAATCAACTTGACACTGAGCTGCCATGGTCTATGTGTGTTGGAGTTCTAGTTTATCTCCATGAATGATCCTTGTTTGGAGTGTCAGTCTCAGAAAAAAAAAAAAAAAAAAAAAAAAAAAAAAAAAAAAAACCTGTTCCCAGATATTTTGGTTCTGTTGCTATGCTTGTGGAGCTCCTGTCTTCTCCAGGTCTTACTATCTCCCCCACCTTTCCTAAGATGCCACATAAAATATAAGATAAAAGTATGAAAACCTACAAACCTAAAAAAGCTAAAATACAAAGAAAGCCCTAAAGAAGATGCTTATTTTTCATTGAGAAGGGAAAACAGGATAGACACCAGTAGCTGTAGAAAAGAGGGAAGAGGATGGGAGCCTAACACAGATATCCTCTAAAAGACTCTGTCTATCGTGGCATTGAAATAGATTCAGAGACTCCAAATCCAAACTTTGGACAGAGCACAGGAGTCTTATTGAAGAAGGAATGATATAGAAGTATTCAGAGGAGACACGAGCCCCACAAGGGGACCAACAAAGCCAAAAAATTGGAGGGCCCAGGGAGACTGCAGAGACTGATGCATTATCTAAAGACCATGCACGGTTAGGACCTAGATCCCTGCTTAGATGTTGCCCATGGACAGCTCAGTCTCCATGTGTATTCCTGAGTAAGGGAAGAAGAGAGATTCTCTGAGATAAACTCAGTTACCTGCTTCTTGGTCACATCTTCATGGGGTGATGTAGCCAGCCCACAGAGGAAGAGGATCCAGGCAGTCTTGATGGGACCTGATTGGCTACGGTCAGACAGTAGTTCTTCTATCAGTGGACTAGGGGGATAGGGATAGGGGAGGAAGGTACCAGGAAGATATAAGGGATTGAGCTACAACCTGGACACAAAGAGAATAAATTGTAAGTAGTAGTAGTAATAATAATAATAATGAATGGCATATGAACTCATCATACTATAGACATACAAAATATTAAAGGATCATACTTCCCATAGTACAATGAAATTCCATAATTTAGTTCATTCATAAAACATTTTAGGAGATCAACTTGTGTAAGTCTCCTGCTAGAACACTACAGCTGCTTTTCTATTTGTTTTGCCGTTTTTCTCTTGGAAAGGAAGTGAGCTACCACTTTGCAGGAGCCTTATCTATCTTCTCATGCATATAAGTTATGGCATATTTCTTGACTTTGGTTGTACTTTAGTGACTGCACTCAAGACTATAGTAATTCATAACAATTAACTTATGTTTGTGAACATTTTATATGTAGGGAAACTGAAATTTAACTGGAAAATAATACCATGGGCTCCAAGAAAATTCAAGGATGCCTTGCTTGTTTGGAATAATGAGGTGACAGAACACTGTAAAAGGGGAATAATAAAATCACAATATATTAGATTTGAGTAAGCTGTGATTCAGAGAAATGCGCTATGAATTAAAATAAATAATTTGAACACACCAATTTAAAATATGTCTGTTCTAAGAAAATATCTGCAATCCACATTGTATCTGTCCCAGGAAAATGACACTCAAGTACAAAACCCAACATATAAAAAAAAATAATTACAAGGATTGCATTTTGAGTGAATCTGATTTTTATACACATTAATAACAATTTAATTTATAGGGATTAATGGCATTTTGATGAATACAAAGTGCTTAATGGTTAATATGGCTGTTATAAAATGCTTCTGTTTTCAGTAACAGTTTCGGTACTGACATTAGCACAATCCATCTGGTTTTTTAGCTTGCGCACATTGGTTATAAACACATGCAGCGTTTCAAACTGAACATTACAATGCACTTAGGAAATATACTGTTGGAGGGTAAGTGAAGGGTAGATCGGATTCAAATAACATATATGTGTAAACACTAAATAAAACACTCAATAAAAATAACATAATTAATATGTCCATTTTTAGTGCTGCTTAAATAAATGAGTTTCTACACTTTTGTGACACTATTTTAAGACTTATAGAAACTTTATTTCCCTAGCAATATGACATAGCTCACCTTTGCACACTAGCTCAGCCTAAGTATGACCCTATGATTGGTGAGGTTACTATTATTAATAAAATAACAATTTCTAACTTAACTATAGAGTAAAGTAGAACTTCTTTACACTTTTTAAAATTTATTTTATTATTTTTCCAATTTATTCACTTTGTATCCTTATTGTAGTCCCCTCCCTCATCTCCTCCTTGTCTACCTTGTTTCTCTCTTCTCCTACCATTCACCTCCCCTACTCCACTAAAAAGGTGGAGTCTTCCTTCCCTGTTACCTTATAGTACCTTATCAAGTCATATCAGAACTTCCCAGATCCTATTCCTCTGTGGCCTGGTAAGGCTACCCTGCCAGGAGGGAAGGGAATTGATGCCATATCACAGACTGCCCCTGATCCCTTTATTAGGCAGATCACTGAACTGCCTATGGGCTACATCTGATGAAGAGGTTTAGGTCATCTCCATGCATGGTCATTGGTTTATGCATCAGTCTCTGCAGGGCCCCCTGGGCCCAGAATTTTTGGCTTTGTTGGTCTCCTTGTGGAATACCTTTGACCTCAGCATCCTTCTAGTCCCCTCTTCTTCCATAACACTCAAACCAGTATGCACAAAGTTTGGCTGTGAATCTCTGCAGCTACTTCAGTCCTCTGCTGGGTGAAGTCTTTCAGAAGACATCGTGGTGGGCTCATGTCTTGTTCCCATTCTTCCACTGTTTCCTGTGTCTTTCTTATTTGTCCATCTGAATAAGTTTAAAGCATCCTCCCAAGGGTTCTCCTTGTTTTTTTAGCTTTGATAGGTCTATAGATTTTCATATGTTTATCCTATATTGTATGGCTAACATCTACTTATAAGGGCGTATATGCCAGGTGTGTCTTTCTGCTTCAGGGTTAACTCACTCAGGATGATCTTTTCTAGTTCAATCCATTTGCCTGCAAATTTCATTATTTCCTTGTTTTTAATAGCTGAGTAGTATTCCATTGTGTAAATGTATGACAATTTCTGTAGCCATTCTTTGGTTAAGGGACATCTAGGTTGTTTCTAGCTTCAGAAAATTACAAATGAAGCTGCTATGAACAAAATTGAGCAAATGAATTTGTTGAATGGTGGAGCATCTTTTGGCTATTTGCCCAGGAGGTGATATAGCTGGGTCTAGAGTTAGGGCTATTACCAGTTTTCTGAGAAAGCACAATATTGATTTCCAAAGTGGTTGTACAAGTTTATATTCCTTCCAGCATCCCCTTTCTCCACTCTCCAGCATGTGTTGTCACTTGAGTTTTTTATCTTAGTCATTCGGATGGATGTAAGATAGAATCACAGAGTCTTTTTGATTTGTATTTCACTGTTGGCTAAGGACGTTGAGCATTTCCTTAAATGTTTCTCCATCACTAGGTATTCCTCTGCTGAGAATTCTGGTTAGATCTGTACCCCATTTTTAATTAGATTATTTGGTATGTTGGTGTTTAATTTCTTGAGTTCTTCATATATTCTTGATATTAACCCTCTGTCAGATATAGGCTATCAGGTTGTTTTGTTTACAGCTTTTCAGTTTCATGAGGTCACATTTATTAACTGTAAATCTTAGAGCCTGAGATATTGGTGTTTTGATATTATCTCCTGTGTCAATGAGTTCAAGGAACTTCACAATATTTCTTCCAACAGATTTAGTGTATCCGGTTTTATGTTGAGGTCTTTGATCCACTTGGACTTTAATTTTATGTAGGGTGATATATATGGGTCTGTTTGTATTTTTCTACATGAAGACATCCAGTTAGACCAGCACAATTTGTTGAAGAATCTATTTTTTTCCATTGTATGATTTTGGCATCTTTGTCAAAAACCAGGCGTCTGTAGGTGTGTGTATTTATTTCTGGGTCTTTGATTTGATTCCATTGATACTCCAGTCTGTTTTTATGCAAGTACCATGCACTTTTTATTATTAATGTTTCACTATAGTACAACTTGATAACAGGGTGGAGATACCTCCAGATCTGTCATTGTAGAGGATGGTTTTAGCTATTCTGTTTTTGTTTTGCTTGTTTGTTTTTTCCAAATGAAGCTGAGAATTTTTTTTCAAGGTCTCTAAAGAATTTTGTTTTTACTTTGATGGTGATTGCATTGAATCTGTAGATTGTTTTTGGTAGGATAGCCCTTTTTATTATATTAATCTTAAGGAGCCACGAGCATGGAAGATCTTTCTATCTTCTGATTTATTCTTCAATTTCTTTCTTCAGAGACTTGAAATCATTTTTCACACAGGTTTTTCACTTGTTTGCTTAAAGTCACACCAAGGTACATAACGTTATTTGTGGGTATTGTGGAGGCTGTTGTTTCCCTAAATTCTGTCTCAGCACATTTGTCTTTTGCATACAAGAGAACTTCAGACTTTTTTTCAGTAAATTTTGTATCTAGCCACTTTGCTGAAGGTGTTTATCAGCTGAAGGATTTCTCTGGAAGAATTTTTGGAGTCACTTATGTATACAAACATATCTCCTGTGAATAGTGATATTTTGACTTCCTTCTTTCCAATTTGTATCCACTTGATCTCCTTTAGTTTTCTTATTGCTCTAGTTAGGGCTTCAAAAATTATATTGAAGAGCTACAGAGAAGGTGGGAAGTTTTGTCTTGTCTCTGATTACAGTGGAATTGAATTATGTTTCTCTCATTTAATTTGATATTGCCTATAAGCTTGCTGTATATAGTCTTTGTTATATTTAGGTATCCCTGACCTCTCCAAGGCTTTAAACATGAAGGGGTGTTAGATTTTGTCAAATGCTTTTTCAGCATCTAAGTAGATGATCATGTTTTTCTTTATTTTTTTCTTTCAGTTTGTTTATATGGTGAACCATCACTTCAGCCTGGCATGAAGCCTACTTGGTTGTGATGGATCATATCTTTGATGTGTTCTTGGTTTCTGTTTGTGATTATTTTATTGAGTATTTTTACATCAGTGTTCATAAGAGAACTTGTCTTTCTTTGTTGGGTCTTTCAGCAGTTTAGGTATCAAGGTTAATGTAGCTTCATAGAATGAGGTTGGTAATATTCCTTCTATTTCTATTTTGTGCAATAGTTTAAAGGGTATTGGTATTAGATCTTCTTTGAAGGTCTGGTGGAATTTTGTGTTGAAACCATCTGACCATGGGCTTTTTATGGATGGTAGAATTTTTGTGATTACTTCTTTTTCCTTGGGGGATATAGAACTATTTAGTTAATTTACCTGAACCTGATTAACCTTTGGTAAGTGGAATCTATCAAGAAAATTGTCCATTTCATTTGATTTTCTAATTTTGAGGCACAGAGCCTTTTTTCTTTTTTTTTAATTTTTTTATTAATTACACTTATTCACTTTGCATCCCCCCTGTAGCTTCCTCCCTCCTCCCCTTCAATCCTTCCTTTCTTTCCAATCCCTCCCTTCTTATCCATTCTCTAAGCATGCCCCTCCCAAAGTTCACTGATAGGGGAGGTCTTCCTCTCCTTCCTTCTGATCCTAGTCTATCAGGTCTCATCAGGAGTGGCTGCATTGTCATCTTCTGTGGCCTGGTAAGGCTGTTCCCCTCTAAGTGGGAGGTGATCAAATAGCGGGCAAATCAGTTCATGTCAGAGACAGTCCCTGTTACCATCACTATGGAACCCACTTGGACACTGAACTGTCATGGGCTACATCTATACAGGGGTTTTAGGTTATCTCCATGTGTGGTCCTTGGTTGAAGTATCAGTCTCAGGAAAGACCCCTGTGCTCAGATTTTTTTGATTCTGTTGCTCTCCTTGTGGAGTTCCTGTCTTCTGCAGATCTTAGTATTTTCCACTTCTTTCATAAAATTCCCTGCACTCTGCCCAACGGTTGGACATAAGTCTCAGCATCTGCTTTGATACTCTGCAGGACAGAGCCTTTCAGAGGCCCTCTGTGGCAGGCTCCTAACTTGTTTCCTGTTTTCTCCTTCTTTTGTTGTCCATCTTCTTTGCCCTTCTGGACAGGGATTGAACATTTTGGAGTAAAACTTAATCATTCTCCGAATTTCCTCAGTACCTATTTTTTGTGTCCCCTTTTTCATTTCTTATTTTGTTGATTTGTATAGCTGCTCTCTGCCTTTTAGTTGGTTTGGCTAAGAGTTTGTCTATCTTGTTGATTTGATGTTTTTAAACTGTTTTATTTTTTCTAATTTATTGTTTTCAGCCTTGAGTATGATCATTTCCAGCCATCTACCCCTCTTTGATGTGTCTGAGTCTCCTACCCCTCCTTCCCAGGGCTTTAAGGTTTGCTCTTAAGTTGCTTATATAAGAAGTCTCAATTTCTTAACGAAGGCACTTAGTGCTATGAACATTCCTGTTAACACTGCTTTGATTGTGTCCCATAAGTTTGCATGATGTGCCTTTGTTTCCTTGGAATTCTAAGAATTCTTTAGTTTCTTTTTTTTTTTTTTTT
>REGO01001159.1:88548-111835 GCA_010120015.1 Rhombomys opimus
TTTCAATTTTCCCTGACCCAGCTCTTGTAGAGCAGAGTGTTGTTCGGTTTATGTGCATGTGTAGGCTTTTTGTTATTTCTGTCATTGCTGTTTTCCAGCTATAGTCCATGATGATCTGATAGAACACAAAGCATTATTTCAATCTTTTTGTTTCTGTTGGAGCTCGCTTTGTGCCGACTGTATAGTCAGTTTTGGAGAAGGTTCTGTGAGTTGCTGAGAAGAAGGTATATTCTTTTGTATTTGGATGAAAAGTTCTGTGGATATTTTTAGGTTCTTTTGATTCATGAAGTCTGTAAGCTTCATTATTTCACTATTTAGCTTCTGTCTCAATGATCTGTCCCTTGGTGAGCTTGGGGTGTTGAAGTCTCCCACTAAGAATGTGTTGGATTTAATGTGTGATTTAAACTTTAATAATGTTTCTTTTACCAATGCAGGTGTCCTTGGTTTGAGGCATAGATGTTCAGGATAGTAATGTCCTTATGGTGGATTTTTCCTTTGATGAGGATGACATGTCCTTCCCCATTTCTTTTGATTAACTTTGGTTGAATGTCTATTTTACTAGGTATTAGGATGGCTGCTCCAGCTTACCTCATAGGTCTGTTTCCTTATCAAGCCTTTTTTCTGCCCTATACTCTGAGGTAGTAACTATTTTTTTTTTTTTTTGGTGAGTTGTGTTTCTGTTTTTTTAATTAGTTAATTGATTAATCAATCAATCAGTTAATTAATTAATTACACTTTATCAGTTCTGGCTTTATCATCTTCTGTGTAGCTTAGCAAGGCTGCATCTCCCAGGGGGGAGGTGATCAAAGAGCCAGCCGCTGATTTCATATCAGAGATACCCATTGCTCCCCTTACTAGGTTACCCCTTTGGAAACTGAGCAGCTTATGACCTTCCCTGCTGTGGAAACCATTGTAAAGTTTGGATACTTTTTTAACACTCAAGGCAGGAAAATAATCATGTCCTTGCCTAAGAAATTACAGTGATCAGGCTCTGTTGTTCAGAATTCTATAAAAGCCCTAACATATGCCATAAAACAACATGAATAGTGAGTAAAATAGTAACCGCAAAATAACAATTTTGCAGTAGTTCATATAATCTTCTCAGACCTCTCTTAACAGGAAAGCTTATAAGCAGTTGGTAGTGGTTAATGCTAAAATACAAAATTGGTGAAAACAGAGTATTAAAACAACAAAAACACAAACAAATAAACAACAACAACAAAAAACCTCTGTGTGCTAAACTGTTGATGGGTTCTCTATCAACTTCCCACCACTTAAAGCTCAGGAAACTGCAGAAAAGGGGGAAGAAAGAAGTTGAGAAGTTATAGGTGTAGTATCCACTTGTAAGTGAGTATATACCGTGTGTGTCTTTCTGTTTCTGGGGTACTTTACTCAGGATGATCTTTTCTAGATCCCACAATTTGCCTGCAAATTTCATGATTTCCTGATTTTTAATAGTTAAGTAGTATTCCATTGTACAAATGTACCACAATTTCTGTATCCATTCCTCCTTTGAGGGACAACTAGGTTGTTTCCAGATTCTGGTTTTTGTGAATAGAGCTGCTGTGAATATTGTTAAGCAAATATTTTTGTTGTATGATTGAGCGTATTTTGGATATATGCCTAGGAGTGGTGTAGCTAGATCTTGAAGTAGTGCCCTGTGAGCCCTGTAGAAAATGATACCCCAATCAAAGACAATGCATGGAGAGGACCTAAAACCCCTGCTTAGATGTAGCCCATAGACCGTTTCCAAGTGGGTTTCCTAATAAGGAGAGCAGGGGCTTTCTCTGGCATGAACTCAGTGACAAGCACGCTGATCACCTCCCCCTGGGGAGTGCAGCCTTGCCAGGCCACAGAGTAAGACAATGCAACCAGTCCTGATGAGAACTGATAGGCTAGGGTCAAATAGAAGGCAAGGAATAATTCACCTATCAATGGACTAAGGCAGGGGTATATGGGGAGAAGAGGGAAGGAGGTTGGGACTGTGAAGAGATGAGGGTGGGGGATACAGCCAGGATACAAACTGAATAAATTGTAATAAGTAATAATAATAAAAAAATTAAAAAACTGGCATACAAATACCTGAAAATTATTAATTTTATTTTTTTATTTTTATTAATTACAGTTTATTTACTTTATATTCCCCCTTTGTTCTCTCCTTCTTCCTCTCCCAATTCTGCCCTCCTTCCCCCTCTCCACCATGTCTCTCCCCAAGTTTACTGATAGGGGAGGTCCTCTTCTCCTTCCTTCTGATCCTAATCTATCAAGTCTCATCAGGAGTAGCTGCATTGTCTTCCTCTGTAGCCTGGTAAGGGTGCTCCCCCCTCACGGGGAGGTGATCAAAGAGCAGACCATTCATTTCATGTCAGAGAAAGTCCCTGTTCCCATTACTATGGAACCCACTTAGACACTGAACTACCATGGGCTACATCTTTGCAGGGGTTCTAGGTTATCTCCATGAATGCTCCTTAGTTTCTTAAAATTATTTTTTTTTAATGACCCACAACCTTACCCATAAGGAAAAGGGAAATTATAAAATCAGTGAATTGAAAATATTAATGTATTCTCTAGATATTATGGCTGACAAAGCAAAGGAGATTAGGATGCAAATTTAATTCACCTATTTTCCAACAAAGTGATACTGTGCCAGGAATTTAAGTTTGATTTTCGCTGGTGATATATGTACTTTCACAGTGGAAGTAATAATATCTATCCTAATGAGTTGCTATGAAGGCCAAGAGGATGAAACAAAGATAATATCATAAAATAGAATTTTTAGCATTCTCACTTTGTACATGACAAGAGACCTTCTAGTTGCAAGCATACCATCTAGGAATTTTTAGTTGTGAAAGTTAATATCCCAATAATGAAAGATACTATATGCTTTCAATGTTCTTTCTCTGTCTTTTCCTAGACTAGAAGACAAACAAGGCTGTTTATTGAGGATGAGACTGGAAGGGATAGCAAAGAGGTGTTGAGCCTCTGAAATAAAGACCCAGCAACCATTTATCAAACTGTCGCTGTTTATGGTTGTGAATATGGCAAGACAGATTATAGGAGACACAATTTTATAAAATATTACAGTATGTGTGCAGCTTTATTTTGTACTATATACGTGCATTTTAGTAATGCAAAGGAAATTTAGTAATTTTAGTAATGCAAAGAAAATTTGCCACTTTATTTAGATTTCCATCATTTTCTTAAGATTGACTAATCTAAAGATTGAAAGGAATCCATAAAATGCCACATATATCATATAATTTGGATTAAATTTTTTCATTTCCTCTGTGAATTTGAATCAAATTCTTCACAATTCTTCAGGAAATCTCTTAGAGCCCAAAACCTCAAAGAAAAAAAAATCTTAATCATTCTTAGAGCCATTGCTACATTTATTTATAATAACAACAAAACTGCAACAGCAATATATGGCAATTTAGTAAATTGTATCTTCTAGCATGATAATAAGAAACAATACCATTGGTAGAAAAAAAAATTCAGAATCACAAAGCCATGTTTGTCTCCTTTACAAAAATCTCTGAATACTGTACAAGGATGAAGACGGTAGTGGTAGAGGGGGGAAATGTCATTGAACCAAGTTAACAGAGGAGCTGCATGATCTTATGTTTACATGATCAAACTTTTTAATAACCTTAATAAAGAAAAAAGTTTTTAAGAAATCATAAAATACAGTTTAAAGCTATCTTTCTCAATTTTGATAACCAACATTTGGCGAATTTTAGGTTTTGTCTTCTTGATTGTCTAATTTCTTCAAACTATGGTCTTTGATTTATTTATTTATTTTTAATGAAAATCGTAGTCTCAACTGGCTTCAGAATCACTGTGTAGCCAAGATTGATTTTGAACATCTTATCCTCTGACTTAACGTCATTAGTGCTGAGATTTCAGTGCTCTGTTTTATGTGGTACTGGAGGATATTATCCAAAACCTTGTGAATGCTAGGCAAGTACTTCACCTACCTAGCCACTACCACAGTCCTTGAATATTTGGTTCAAATGGTATTTACTGTTAGTGTGAATTACAGAAAAACAGTTATTACATTTTACTGCTCTGTAATTTTTTTCTTTAAATTTGTCCTAAAAACATAATTTTATGGTTGTAGAATAATGAAGTAGATGAGCTACATCAGAAAGATGCTTCTTGTTACTGTGCTGTGAAAAGTCCCTATCTAATGGGAACGTCTGGAGAAAAAGTAGAAAGTGAATGCTTGCAGCCAACTGAAAGGGAACATACAACTCTAATACTTTTATGTCAGTGAAACTTCTTGCTTTGCTCACAGGTAAGACTCATGCCTAAGTGCTCATAAAACTTGATTTTTAATATAATTTTTATTTATTACAATTTATTCACTTTGTATCCCAGTTGTAGCCCCAATCTGGTCCCCTCCCAATCCTGCCCTCCCTCCTTCCCTTATCTCCTCCCATGCCCCTTCCTCAGTCCACTGAACCTAGCCTAACAGGTCTCATCAAGACTGTATTTTATGGTCTTCCTCTGTGGCCTGGTAAGGCTGCTTCCCCATTGGGGGATTGATTAAAGAGCCAGCCACTGAGTTCATGTTAGAAACAGCCCCTGCTCCCCTTACTATGGAGCTCATTTTTTTCAAAAAATAAGACAATGCAACAAAAATATTTTAAGGTAGCATTAATTTGATTTCATGGCAGAGTTTCTATTCTTTAACTATCCATTACTATTGCCACAGATTTACTGAGTTATTTTGAAATAATTTTCAAAGTGATTTATAGTTATAATTTCATGTTTGAATTGTATATTAGAACATTAACTTAAAATCACCTTTATGAAAAATATAGACACACTTTCATTAAAGATTTTGAATGCTAAGTATAACTTATCTCACACTATATCTCAAAAAATAATATTTTATGCTAAACTATATGTATGAAAAGAAAATACAAGTATTTTCAAAGTGGTAGCTCTTTATTTACATTGCAATGTAGGCTATATTGAAATCTCTTCCAACAATTTTAAGTGAAATAGAAGCTGTTGGATTAACTGGGCAGATTTCTTCATGTCTTTACTGGCAATTAGGATGAAAAACATGTCCCCAGAAGAAAGAATTCACATACATTTCCATTCAACTACTCATGTTTACAACTGGCACACCCTACAAAGCTAATTAGAGAAAACATCTTTAAAATGTATCCAAATTCCCAGTGCAAACTCCTGATGTGATTAATAACATCACTAGAAAAATGAAAATTCGTACACCAAGTTAAAAATGTTCTCTACAATATTGTAAATAAATAATGTGCCACGTAATTGTGCATCTATTCTGGTTTGCTCAATGTGAAAATGTACTAAGAACAACAAAATGAAAGGGTGCTTTCAGAAAGCAAAAAGCAGATTCTAAGTAGCTACTTGAAATTTTCTGTATTAGAGCACAAGTGTACTGTAATTTAGGCATTTTAAAACATTTTGTTTGTGTGTGTGTGTGTGTGTGTCTGTGTGTGTCTGTGTTTGTATCTGTGTGTCTGTGTGATGAAATCTGTAATTCAAAGAATTTTCAAATGTTAACAGCTGAGTTCAAGTTTCAGTTTACATGCTCATGTTCTGTGCTAAAGAAAAAATGCTGGAAGGTTTTGCTAACTGAGAAGGTCCAGCCCACCAGGTTTTAGTTTTTGATGATCTCTGAAGAACTTTTTATTGTTGCTGTTGTTAATTAGTTAGTAATTTACATTGATTACTGTTAAATCACATAAAACTGAGGAAACAGTGCTATTAGTTTATTGTTTACGGATTCCACAAGAGCTGCACTAAAGCAGTCATTAGAGATTAGCAGCCTGAAGGCTCAGGCTGCCTAATAATTTACTCCACAGAGTAGACTGATTTTTTTTTTCCCTAGGCAAAATTGACTGATAATATCAACCTGTGTACAACCTTGACAACTTCAGAAAGAAATAAGAGTCTGAGAATGATGAAAATGCCATTCTGCACTTCATAAATGGATTAAGTTTTTCCTTCCTGTTTAGTGTAAGGTCAGGTTTTTACTGACTTTGATTAGGCACTGTCTTTGACTTCATTACCTGGCCATCTCTTCATTTTGAACTAAGAGTACTTGGCATGAAGACAACCCACTAAAAGGCTGCCTTGAATTTGATATACTGGTTTCATCCTGGACTCTCTAGGAAATGTTGCTTCGTGGACTTGTCCACCTATAGCATACTTTCACTGGATCCACTATACTGCTTTACTGTATTAATTTCAATTGCTGCAGCAAGATAACTGAATGCAATGTGATAGGGAAAAAATTTCCCAATGTGGGCGCTCTTTAGTGCTATTCAATCTCCCAAAAATTCATACACAAACTGTGTTCACAACTCCTTACTCAGTCCTTTCACTTCTGCAAACTCACTTCCATATAGCTCCTAGCATTAAGCCTCTCATTAGACTTTCCATCCTTCTGAATATTTTTCCACAAAAAAAAATCAGTTTTTATTATTCTCTTTTGTGATCAATTCTATTTTTCCCTCTATTTTATAATCTCTATGTTTTGGTTCTTCTATTTCTTTATAGAGTTAAAACCCTCTTATACCCATCCTTCTCACTATAATTATTTTTGTTCCATGTCATTAATATTTTCTATAATTCTTAGCACATGAAAACTCAGAAAAAAATAAATAAGTAAATAAAAAGTTTGGTTCATAAATGGTTACATCAATGAGTTTTGAAATTCATGTTTTTCTTTATTTATTTATAAATATTTTTTAATTTAATTTAATTTTATTATTAATTACACTTTATTTACTTTGTATCCCCATTTAGTTCCCTCTCTCCTCCCCTCCCAATTCCTCCCTTCCTCCCCTTTCTCCACGCATGCCCTTCCCCATGTCCACTGGTAGGGGAGGGTTTCTTTTTCTTCCTTCTGATCCTAGTCTGTTAGGTCTCATCAGGAGTAACCTGGTGAGGCTACTCCCCCCTCAGGGGGAGGTGACCAAAGAGCAGGCCAATCAGTTCATGTCAGAAGCAGTCCCTGTTCCCAAGACTATGGAACCCACTTGGACACTGAACTGCCATGGGCTATATATGTGCAGGGGTTCTAAGTTATCTCCATGAGTATGAGTCTTAGAAAAGACCCCTACATTAAAATTTTTTGGTTCTGTTGCTCTCCTTGTGGACCTCCTGTCCTCTCCCAATCTTAGTATTTCCCACTTCTTTCATAAGATTCCCTGCATTCTGCCCAAAGTTTGATTCATAAGTCTCAACATCTGCTTTGAGAGTCTGCAGGGCAGAGCCTTTCAGAGACCTTCTGTGGCAGGTTCCTAACTTGTTTCCTATTTTCTGTAAAACAAAGGACACTGTCATCAAAACAAAAAGACTGCCTACAGATTGGGAAAGAATCTTCACCAACCCTCTATCTGACAGAGGGCTAAAATCCGGTATATATAAAGAACTGAAGAAATTGAAAAGCAACAAATCAAGCAATCTGATTAACAAATGGGGAACAGAGATAAACAGAATTCTCGATAGAGGAATTTTGAATGGCAGAGAAACACTTAAAGAAATGCTCAACCTCATTAGCCATCAGGGAAATGCAAATCCAAACGACCCTGAGATTTCACCTTACACCCATCAGAATGTCCAAGATGAAAAACTCAAGTGACAACACATGCTGTAGAGGTTGTGGAGAAAGGGGAACCCTCTTCCACTTCTGGAATAGCGCTTCCTCAAGATTCAGCTATACCACTCCTAGGCATATATCCAAAAGGGGCTCAAGTACACAATAAGGACATTTGCTCAACCATGTTTGTAGCAGCCTTATTTGTAATAGCCAGAAGCTGGAAACAGCCCAGATTGCACTCAACTGAAGAATGGATGCAGAAATTGTGGTACAACTACACAATGGAATATTATTCTGCAATGAAAAACAGGAAATCATGAAATTTGTAGGTAAATGGTGGAACCTGGAAAGGATCATCCTGAGTGAGAGATCCGAGAAGCAGAAAGACACACAGGGTATATACTCACTCATATAGACATGTGATATAGGATAAACCTACTAAAATCTGTACACCTAAAGAAACTAATCTAGAGGGAGGACTCTTACTAAAATGCTCAATCCCGATTCCAAAAGGCAAAGAGGTTGGACATCAGAGGAAGAAAAAATTCATGTTTTTAAAGAAACTAAGCCAGGTGTGGTGGTGACTCATGAGTTAAATCCCAGCATTCAGGGAGGCAGAGGCAGGTCTATTGCTGTGACTTCAAGGCTAGCCTGGTCTTCAAAGCTAGTCTAGGACATCCAAAGCTACATCCTAGAAAGAGATGCTTTGGAGAATGCTTCAAGGAGCTTGCTGTTGCTCCTGTGGCTGTTTGTCCTTGTTGTGTGTTTTTCTATTGCTGAATTACTGCATTGCTGGATTGCTGGTCTGCTGTTTTGCAGATTTACTTGACTTCTGGATATCCTGATGATACAGAATGGAATCACCCCAAGTAACTATGTCTAAAGAGGTTTACTTATGCTGTATCTACTCACCTTTGTTCTTTCCTACCTAGGGTTGGGGAATTAGAAGGCAGATAGAGGCTTCAGTAATCCCAAATAAAGTAGCTTTAAAAAAATCAAAGCCTTGTATCCCTGATCTCTCCAAGACTTTAAACATGAATGGGTGTTGGACTTTGTCAAATGCTTTTTCGTCATCTAAGAAGATGATCATGTGGTTTTTCTCCTTCAGTTTGTTTATGTGATGGATTACTTTGATGGAATTCCTTATGTTGAACCACCCTTGCATGCCTGGGAGGAAGCCTACTTGGTCGTGGTGGATGATATCTTTAATGTGTTCTTGGATTCGGTTTGCAAGTATTTTATTGAGTATTTTTGCATCAATGTTCATAAGAGAGATAGGTCTGAAGTTCTCTTTTTTTTGTTGGATCTTTGTGTGGTTTAGGTATCAAGGTGACTGTGGCTTCATAGAATGAGTTTGGTAGTGTTCCTTCTGTTTCTATTTTGTGGAATAGTTTGAGGAGAATTGGTGTTAGCACTTCTTTGAAAGTCTTGTAGAATTCTGCGCTGAGGCATTCTGGTCCAGGGCTTTTTTTGGAGGGGAGACTGTTAATGACTGCTTCAACTTCTTTGGTAGATATAGGGCAGTTGGGAAAAGAGTGGCGAACAGCCTAGAACTCATTGGCACAGGAGACAACTTCCTGAACAGAACACCAACAGCACAGGCTCTAAGAGCAACAATCAATAAACGGGACCTCATGAAACTGAAAAGCTTCTGTAAAGCAAAAGACACAGTCATCAAAACAAAATGACTGCCTACAGATTGGGAAAGAATCTTCACCAACCCTTTATCTGACAGAGGGCTAATATCCAGTATATATAAAGAACTAAAGAAGCAGAAAAGCAACAAACCAAGTAATCCTCAGCAGGAGCCAGTAAAAAGATCTCAATGCTCCTTTTCCCCACTAACCTTCTGTTCCTTCTACCTGGTTTTGGGATGCTGGAAGGGATTGGAATGGGAAAGGGTGGCAGATATAAGAACCCAAATAAAAAAGCTTAAAAAACACAGCTTCAATTAAAAAAAAATGGGGAACAGAGGTAAACAGATAATTCTCAAAAGAGGAACATCGAATGGCAGAGAAACACTTAAAGAAATGCTCAACCTCATTAGCCATTAGGGAAATGCAAATCAAAACAACCCTGAGATTTCACCTTACACCATTCAGAATGGCCAAGATGAAAAACTCCAGTGACAACACATGCTGGAGAGGTTGTGGTGAAAGGGGAACCCTCCTCCATTGCTGGTGGGAATGTAAACTGGTACAACCACTTTGGAAGTCAATCTGGCGCTTTCTCAGCTACCTCAAGACCCAGCTATACCACTCCTAGGTATATACCCAAAATTTGCTCAAGTACGCAACAAGGACATTTGTTCAACCATGTTTGAAGCAGCTTTATTTTTAATAGCCAGAACTTGGAAACAACCCAGATGTCCATCAACAGAAGAATGGATACAGAAATTGTGGTATTTTTACACAATGGAATACTACTCAGCAATCAAAAAGGAGGAAATCATGAAATTTGCAGGCAACTGGTGGGATCTAGTAAAGATCATTCTGAGTGAAGTATCCCAGAAGGAGAAAGATAAACTTGGTATATACTTGCTTATATAGACCTACAAGACATGATAAACATAATGATATCTACACATCTAAAGAAGATAATCAAGAAAGTGGACATGGGTGAAGATGATCAATCCTCATTTAGAAAGACAAATGGGATGTGCATTGAATGTATGACAGGAGTCTACTGCAAAAGGCATCTGAAAGACTCTACCTAGCAGTGTTTCAAAGCAGACACTAAGACTCATAACCAAACCCTTGGCAGAGTGCAGGGAATCATATGAAAGAAGGGGAGTTAGTATGATATGGAAAGGATAGGAACTCTACAAGTACCAAATATATCCGGGCACAGGGTCTTTTCTGAGACTGACACTCAACCAAGGACCAGCTCTGGATATAACCTAGAACTTCTGCTCAGATGCGGCCGGTGGTAGCTCAGTAACCAAGTAGTTTTCCAAAGTAAGGGGAACAAGGACTATTTCTAATAGGATCTCAAGGGCAGGCTCTTTGACCTACTGGGGAGGTTAGGCCACAGAGGAGGACTTTTCAGACAGCCTTGAAGATACTGATAAAACAGGGTCAAATGAAAGGGGAGGAGGTCCTCCCCTATCAGTGGACTTGGAAAGGGGCAGGGAGGAGACCAGGGAGGGAGTTGGAGAGGGGGAGGGAATGAGGGAGCGGGATACAGCTGGGACACAGAGTTAACAAATTGTAACTAAAAATAAAAATAAAAAAAGCAAAGCCTACAAGACCCTCATTGTCTAATAAGTAATATTTTTGGTAGAGATGATGCAGACCTTGCTTTACCTAATATGGTGATTTTCCACAAATTTGATACCCAGTAGAATTGGGTATGATTTTACAACTATATTCATGATATTTTCATGGATAATAGATGTTGAAGCTTCTTGACACTCTCATATTATATAATATTTTCTCCATTTTGTGATGCTGTTATTAAAGTTGCTTTTACTTAGCTTTCCTATACCAGGAATACCATTATGCTACCAGAAAATAAAAAGAAGATATGTTTCTAAACAGAATGATTCAGTTTTGTGTGACAAAGTGACACAATTTAGGAAGTCTGACTTTCTATTGTCATTCTCTCAAACTGGGGAAATTTTCAGTAGGAACAATATTTCTACTGATTGGAATGAAGCAAGTGGTCTGTGTATATATTCTTCCATGTGAATGTCTGCATGCTAACATTTAGGAGAATGATAGCTGGCACCCACTCAATTTATTTCATTCATTCAACATGTTTTTATTAGCTAGCAATTTAATTAAATATGACTATAAAGTAAAAGTTCTATTTTTGACATGAATATATATATTGTTATTGATTCTTCTACATTGTTTTCCTCATGATGTGCTTTTAGAAACTGCCCCATCATTTTCCATGTCAAATGCATTCAATTGCCATTTGCTTTTTGTATGCCCTTTCATTGAAGATTGCATCGTCCCTCACATTGTCTGCTTTCTAACTCTGTTACCTTCACTATAGCTTCATGTCACATGTAAGAACACACACATGAACTTAAAATACAAGTATACAAATGATATTTGTCTCTCTGCTTTATTTTTTTCATATAACTATTTTCAGTTCCAGTCATTTAACAGGCTATATCACACTGTCATTTTTCTTTGATACCTTGCTTTAATAGCTGAGTAGTATGCCATTGTGTAAATGTACCACAGTTTCATTATCCACTCTTGGGGTGAGGAACAACTAGGTTGTTTGCAATTTCAAATAAAGCTGCTATGAACATTGTTGAGCAAATGCCCATATTGTATGGTATATCATCTTTCAGGTGGATTGCCAGGAGTGGCATAGCTTAGTCTTGAGGTATGGGTATTTCCAGTTTTCTGAAAAAAAGACATATTGATTTCTAATGTAGTTGCACAAGTTTGCTTTCCCACCAGCAATGGAGAATAGTTCCTCTTTCTCTACATCCTTGTCAGCATGTGTTGTCACTTGAGATTTTTATCTTTATCATTCTGACAGGTGTAATATAGAATCTCAGAGTCCTTTTGATTTGTATTTCCCTGATAACTATAGGAGTTGAGTATTTCTATTTTTATGTTTTTAATTTTGATTTTATTTTTTTAATTTATCCATTATATATCCCAGCTGGACCCCTTTTCTTTAACTCTTCCCAGTTGAGGAAAACACCCTCTCTCCCTGTTCCTCCCCAATCCCTTCCTCTACTTCAATGAAAGGAAGAGTTCTCTTCTTATGCCATCTGCCCATAGTTTATCATTAAAGATTCCATTGTTGAGAATTCTGTTTAGCTTTGTATCCTATTTTTTTTAATTGGATTATTAGATTTGTTACTGTTTAAGTTGAGTTCTTTATATATTACAGATATCAACCTTTTGTCACATATAGGATTGGTGAAGATCTTTTCCCAATCTGTAGATTGCTCTTTCATTCTGTTGATAATGACGTTTGATTTACAGAAGCTTTTCAGTTTATAGAGGTCTCATTTATTAATTGTAGATCTTAGAACCTGAGTTGTTTGTGTTCTGTTCTGGAAGTTGTCTCCTGTACAAATAAGTTCAAAGTTCTTACTTACTTCTTCTCTAGGAGATTTAGTTTATCTGGTTTTATGTTCATGTCTTTGATCCAGTTGGACTTGAGTTTTGTGTGGGGTGATAAATATGGATCTGTTTGCATGTTTCTAGATGCAGACACTCAGTTAGATCAGTACTATTTGCTGAAGATAGTGTCTTTTTTCTATTGTATGGTTTTGACTCCTTTGTCCAAAGCAGGTGTGCATAGAACTGTAGGTTTCTTTCTGGGCCTTAAATTCAGTTCAGTTGATTATCCATCCTATTTCTATGCCAGTAACATGCAGTTTTTATTACTATTGCTATGTAGTATAGGTTGAGGTCAAGTGTGAAGATAACTCCAGAAGTTCTGTTGCTGAATAGGATTGTTTTCTGTGTTCTGTTTTGTTGTTGTTTATTTGTTTGTTTGCTTTTTCATATGAAATTTAGAATTGTTCTTTCAAGGTCCGTGAAAAATTGGGATGCTATTTTGATGGGGAGTGCATCAAATATGTAGATTGTCTATGATAAAATGGCCATTTTTACTGGGTTAATCCTGCTGTTCTTGTCTACTTTTAGTTGTGCTATAGTGAAGTTATTTATTTCCTGTGTTTTCCTGGGTGTAGTTAACTATCTGGGCTGTATTTGTCCTTCTAATATCTTCTGTAGGGCTAGATTTGTGGGTAGGTACTGTTTAAACTTGTTTTTATTGTTGGATATCTTGTCTTCTCCACCTACGATATTGAGAGTTGTACTGTGTATAGTAGTCTGGATTGGCATCCATGGACTCTTAGTGTCTGCAGGACATCTGCCTAGGTACTTGACTTTCTAAGACTCTGTTGAGAAGCCAGATACGATTCTGAAAAGTTTGCCTTTAAATGTTACTTGGCCTTTTTCCCTGCAGCTTTTAATGTTTTTTATTATTGTTGTTGTTGTTGTTCTTAAGATTTAGCATTTTGGTTATTATGTGGCAGGAGGAATTTCTTTTTCTGGTGTAGTCTATTTGGTGTTCTATAAGACTCTTATAGGTTTAAGGCCATCTCTTTCTTTAGGTTGGGGAAATTTTCTTCTATGATTTTATTGAAAATATTTTTCTGGTCCTTAGAGCCTTGAATCTTCTTTTTCCTCTCTTCCTATTAGTCTTAGGTTTCATCTTTCCATTGTATCCTTGTTTTCTTCAATGTTTTCTGGCAAGAACTTTTCCACTTTAATGTTTTCTTTGAGAGATGAGTAGATTTCTTCAACTGTATCTTGAATGCCTGAGATTCTCTCCTTCATCTTTTGTATTATTTTGGTGATGCTTACCTCTATGGTTCTTAATATCTTCTCTAAGTTTTCTATCTCAAGGATTTTCTCATTTTGCATTTTCTTTACTGATTCTTATTTTGTTTTCAGCTCTTGAAACAGTTTTATTCCTTTCTTTTATCTGTTTGATTATGGTTTCCTGTCTGTCTTTGATGTTCTCTATGTGTTTGGTTGTAATTTCTTGCATTTTTTTGAGATATTTGTTTGTTTCCTCTTTGTTTGCCTCTTGTAATTGCACTGTCATAGATTTAAGGTCATTTCCTGTTTCTCAAATGCATTAGAATATCCATTGATTTGGGGTTTTCTGGTGGAGTCATGATGCCCTTGTTTATATTGATTGTGTTCTTATGCTGGCCTTTAACCTTCTGGTGGTCCATAACATTGGCTGTTTGTTCCTTGAACCTCCACTGAAGACTGGATTTCACCCCACCCCAATCTCCGGTGTCTAAATTAGTTTTCAGAAAGAGTAGAGAGGTCCAGGGAAACACAGATGGTTGCTGGCATATCAAATGCACCCATGCTGGGTGGGTGTTTTAGATGGCAGGGCTCAGGCATAGGTGCCTTCATTGCAGGGGCACAGATGTAGGTGCCTTGCAGGGCAAGGTGTGGTAGCTGAGGTGCATAATTAACTCAGATGGAAGCTGTTGGGGTGGGAGACATTCACTTCAAGTGGCAATCCCATGGGATCCAGTGCCTCTTAAAGGCATACTGGACACTGTACTCCTGAGACTCAGATTTTTCTGTGTTCAGCCATCTTGGAAATGGAATCTGTTTGATTTTATTGCCTACCTGGTCTATACATTGGAACCAGAAGAACCATGGTTTTGATGGTTCTTCTGGTTGATGGTTGAATGTTGTCCCAGGAATTGAGAGAGGGAGGTATCTGATGTCTGACTGCCAGAGCGGAGGGTCCCTGTACCAGAGGGCCTGCACTTTCTCAGATATGCAAAGGGCAGAGAGCTCACAGTTTGTGACTCCTGGACCTTCAAGATGGCTGCAGGGGGCCTGGAACCAATTATACCCAACTCCCTGGAAGGCCTCTCCAATACAGGAAGCACCAAAGTCAGTATTTTGGATCTGCCTGTTTACTCACAGTTTCACAGTCTCTGATCTTCTGTCCCTTATATAATGTACACAGTGGTAGCCTCCATCATGTTTTCACTTTGGAAATCTCCTGAATTCTCTTCACGGTACTGAGCAGCTATAATCAGACCATATCACACCAACCTTTCAGTTTATTAGACTACAGAGCTTAATATGCAGCATGGTGTCCATAATGAGAAATTTTTAACCAGCAATCTAAACATTGTCTTCTATAATTATATTTTCTGTATTATGTCTGTAAGTATCCCTGTGGAACACCCCTTCATATTTTCTGTTAAGTCCTTAGCAACTATGTAGCAACTACACATTTGCTACACAGGGAAATTTTAAAGAGAAGGAAGCCCCAAAGAATAACTGTCAACCCATTATGACCTCAATTTCAACAGCCTTAGTAATATAGGTACTAAGAAGTACAAAAAAAAAAAAAAAAAAAAAAAAGCACACTTTCTTTCACTGTGTTCCCTGGAGACAAGATGTCCAATCAAAATCGATTACTTTTCCATGTATAGATCATGAAGAGCTTATAACAGGAAGTGTATTCATTTACTCATTCCCCTTGCCTAGTTCTTGGCAGTCCTATCACATTGTACTTAATTTTAATGTAAATAACACATAAAAAGTTAATAAAAGTAGGAAATAATGTGTATTCTAGAGTTAAAATAAAGTGAAGTGGTTCAAATTAAGTTAGAGGAAACTCTGTGAGAGCATAAGTTTAAATTTCATACCCTGTAGAAAGAAACAATTAACAATACTTCCTCTAGGCACTTAGAGTTTCTGAACAAATTGCTCTCTAGAGTATCTTTGGGACATGGTGAGGTCTCATCCGTGGATACACACAATTATTTCCAACAATTGTAGTTATAATATTTGTAGAATGACATGGAACAAATATGAATGTATGTATTTAAAAAATAATGCTAACCTTCACAGCCTATGACATTAGTTCACTTCATTAAGCCTTGGGGTTTTTTCATGCAAAACAGACTAGTTACCATCAGTCTCCTAAGGCTTGATTATGCATTAGAATAATAATAGATAATGCTTAAAATACATATGCTAAAACACACACACACAAACTTGTTTAGCAAATAGTTATTCATATGTACATACACAATATTGTTTTTATGCTGGCTAGTTTTATATAAACTTGACAAAAGCTAGGCTCATCTTAGAGAAAAAACCTTCTCTTTTGAAAATGCCTCCATACAATAGAGCTTTAGGGCATTTTCCTAATGAGCAATGGTTGATGGGTCAGGGCCCAGCTTCTTGTGAGTAGTTCTGTCCCTGGGATGGTGGTCCCTGAGTTCTCTAAGAAAGCAGATGGAGAAATTCATGATGAGGAAGTCAGTAAGCAGCATTTCTCAATGGTATCTGCATTAGCATCTGTCTTCAGCTTCCTGCCTTGTTTGAGTTCCTGTCCTGACTTGTGGATGAACAATGATTTGGGAGTATAAGCCGAATAGTTCCAATCCCCTGCCAAGGTCCTTTGGTCATGGTGTTTCATCACCATGACCCAGTTAGTAACCCTAACTTGGACATTTCTTGGCTTTTAAGTCAAATGAATACATTTTTTCTTAACCTTTTCTGTTTCCATAGTGTCTGAGAAAACTAAACTACAAAATGTAGTTGAATCAGGGTGTGGCCAGTGAGAAAGTAAAATATAAACTTCCTATGTGTTTCCTATAGATGGGCATTAGGCTCATCTGTTTCACTTTCTTTCCTTATGTAATTTATGAGTAACCTGATACAGGTAAGTACTTATTAGCCACTTTTATATCTTCATGTAGTCAGTCATTTCAGGTCAAATTCATTGAGTAATAACCTTAATAGGTATAAAAAAAATCAGTAAATTATGCTATATACATAGTTGAGTGGGAGAGAGAGATTGAAATCAGCAGTTGACATTCTATAAGACTTGAGTTTCTCTTTGAACCTTCGTGGATTTACCCTTCCAAATCAGTATCCTTATGAACAGTCTGTGTTTCTGGCAACTACTGCCCACTTAACTTATGTAAAACAATTTTCTAATCTACCTGTAATCTATTTTTATAAATAAAGCATGAGTTTTAAAAAGCAAGCAGAATTCACTCATGCAAGATCTACTGAAAAAATTAAATAAAGCATAAAGCAGTTATGAAGGTCAGGTTCCTTACCATTATTGTCCATGAAATCACCATGCTAAGCCTTTCTATCCTCCAAGATTATATGAGAGCAATCATATTATTATACAATATAATGTATATGGAAAAGGAGCAAGACTCTCTGGTTATATCTTAGAATTAAAGTATTTTATTAAAAACTGTGGCTTAATGTATCAGTTCAAAAATGCCAAGTAAGCCTCTTTGTTCTGTGAAAATTACCTCTGTTATTAATATCTTTTAATATGATCATGATTTCTCATACCATGGCCATTTCCATTGCAGTGGACTAGACTATGGTATGAGCCTTGACCCACACTATGTCAGTGCCCAGCAAAAAATACCTTAATAAAACAAACATGGTATTACCTACTTGGCTCTTTTGGTCGCCTTCTGGAGCTCCTGTCCCCTCCAGGTCTTTCTATCGCTCCCTTCTTTCATAAGATTCCCTGTACTCTGCCCAAAGTTTGGCTATGAGTCTCAGTCTTTGCTTTGATACCTCAGTCAGTAGAGACTTTCAGAAGCAGTCTGTGGTAGACTTCTGTCCTGTTCCCTGTCTTCTCCTGCTTCTGATGTCTGTTGCATTTGTCCTTCTGAATGAGGATTGAGCATCTTCTCTAGGATCTTCTTTGTTGTTTAGCTATTTTTAAAGTGTTTTAATTAATTAATCAATTAATTAATTTGTATTTATTACAGGTTATTCGCTCTGTATCCCAGCTATAGCCCCCTCCCTCCTGCCCTCCCAATCCCACCCTCACTTCCTCTTCTCCTCCCATGCCCTCCCCAAGTCTACTAATAGGGGAGGTTCTCCTCCTCTTCCATCTGATCCCAGTCTATCAGGTCTCATCAGGACTGGCTGCATTATTTTCCTCTCTGGCCTGGTAAGGCTGCACCCCCTCAGGCAGAGGTAATCAAAGAGCTGGCCACTGAGTTCATATCAGAGACAGTCCCTGTTCCCCTTACTGGGGTACCCTCTTGGAAACTGAGATGCCATGTGGTAAATCTGGGCAGGGGTTCTGGGTTATCTCTATGAATGGATGGAGTAAAAGATCCCTGTGCCCACATTTTTTTCTCTCCATGTGGAACTCCTGTCTGCTCTAGGTATTTCTATCTCCCTCTTCTTTCATATGATTCCCTGTACTCTGACCAAAGTTTGGCTATGTGTCTCAGGCTCTGCTGTGATACTGTGAAGGGTAGAGTCTTTCAATATTCTTTCCAATATTTGCTTATACACAGTACCTAGGAATTTTATCATGTCTCATCTGTACAGGTTACATTGTTTTCTTCTGTAGCCTGGCAAGGTTGCACTCCCCATGGGGAGTGTTCTCTGTTTTCTCCCTCTTCCAATGTCCATCCTGTTTGCTTTTCTTAATGATGATTGAGCATCTTACCCAGTGTCCTCCTTCTTGCTTGGCTTCTTTAGGTATACAGATTTTTGTATGATTATCCTATATTATATGTCTAATATCCACTTAGTATATACTGTGTGTGTCTTTCTGCTCCTGGGATACATCACTCAGGATGATCTTTTCTAGTGTACACCATTGTCTGCAAATTTCATGATTTCCTTATTTTTAATTGCTGAGTAGTGTTCATTGTGTAAAAATACCACAATTTCTGTTTCCATTCCTCCACTGAAGGACATCTAGGTTGTTTCCAGCTTCTGGCAATTATGAACTGCTATGAACATGGTTGAGCAAATATCCTTGTTGTATACTTGAGCATATCTTGGATATATACCATGGAGTAGTATACCTGGGTCTTGAGGTAGTACAAGAGGTAAACAAAGAGTTCTCAAAAGCAGAATATTGAATGACAGAAAAAAACACTTAAAGAAATGTTCAACATCCTTAGTCATCACGGAGAGGCAAATCAAAACCACCCTGAGATTTCACCTTAAAACCATCAGAATTTTGGTTAAGCTCAAAAGTTGAAGAGACCACACATGCTGGAGAGGATGTGGAGAATAAAGAACTCTCCTCCATTGTTAGTAGGAATGTCAACTTGCACAACTATTTTTGGAAATCAATCTGGTACTTTATCAGAAAATTAGGAATAGTACAACCTCATGATCCACCTACTTGCCTTTTAAATATAAAAGAACATAGAAAATCAAAAGTGAACAGAAAAATATCTGGGAAAACTCAATATCTAGCCAAACATAAATTTGCTACACTAAGCAAAAGTTTTACAATGAGTTCCTATGAATTGAGTGATTAATTTTCAATCCATAATTACACTTAAGCAGATATACTAAATTGTTAAAAATCGAGTAGATCTGTGAAAACTATTGTAATAAAAATGGAGATCATAAAATGAATTTCTTACTAACTCCCCCTTCTTTCACATGATTGATTCCCTGCACTCTGCCCAAAGTTTGGTTAGGAGTCTCAGCAGCTGCTTTGGTACACTGCTAGGTAGTCTTTCAGAGGTCTTCTATGGTAGGCTCCTCTCCTGTTTCTTATTTTCTCCTATTTCCAATGTCCATCCCATTTGTCTTTCTGAGTGAGGATTGATCATCTTACCCCAGGTTCTCCTTATTGTTTAGCTTCCTTAGGTGTGTAGATTTTAGTACATTTATCCTATCTTATAAGTCTAGTATCCGGTTATAAGTGAATATATACCATGTGTGTCTTTCTGCTTCTGGGATGTCTCACTCAGGATGATCTTCTCTAATTCCCACCAATTACCTGAAAATTTCATGATTTCTTTAGTTTTAATTGCTGAATAGTATTCCATTGTATAAAAGTACCACAATTCCTATAGCCATTTGTCAGTTGATGGACATTTGGTTTCTTTCCAGGTTCTGGCTATTACGAATAAAGCTGCCACAAACATGATTGAACAAATGTCCTTGTTGAGTACTTGAGCAACTTTTGAATATATGCCTAGGAGTGGTATAGCTGGATCTTGAGGAAACAATTTTACTAATTATCTGAGAAAGCCACAAATTGATTTCCAAAATGGTTGTGTAAGTTTACATACCCACCAGCAATGGAGGAGGGTTCCCCTTTCTCCACAACCTCTCCAGGATGTGTTGCCCCTTGAGTTTTTGATCTTAGCCATTCTTATGTGTGTAAGTTGAAATCTCAGGGTCATTTTGATTTGCATCTTGCTGATCGCTAAGGATGATGAGCATTTCTTTAAGTGTTTCTCTGCCATTCTACATTTCTCTAAAGAGAATTTTCTGTGTAGCTCCCCACCCCATTTTTTAATTGGATTACTTGATTTGTTGCTTTTTAAATTCTTTAGTAAATATATCTGGGCACAGGGACCTTGTCTGAGACTAATTCTCCAACCAAGGACCATGCATGGATATAACCTAGAAGCCCTGCTTAGATGTAGCCCATGGCAGCTCAGTATCCAAGTGTGCTCCCCAGGGAACAGGGGAACAGGGACTATCTCTGACATGAACTCAGTGGCTAGCTCTCCGACCTCCCAACTTCCTTGGGAGGAACAACATAGCTAGGCCACAGAGGAGGACATTGCATCCAGTCCTGGTGAGACTGATTAAGTTAGGGTCAGATGGAAGGGGAGGAGGACTTACCCTATCAGTGGACTTACAGAGTTGCAGGGAGGAGACAAGGGAGAGAGGATGAGTTTGGGAGGGAATGAAAGAGGGTGTTATAGCTGGTATACAAAGTAAATAAAGTTTAAATAATATAAAAATATAAAAATTGTTATTTTATCTATTAAAGTATAATATGGAAGAAGGTAATAGAAAACACATTCTTTCCAATATTTGCTTATACACAGTACCTAGGAATTTTATCATGTCTCATCTGGACAGGTTACATTGTTTTCTTCTGTAGCCTGGCAAGGTTGCACTCCCCATGGGGAGGTGATCAGAGAGCCTGCCACTGAGTCATGCCAGAGAAAGTCCCTGCTCCCCTTGCTGGGGGCCCCACTTGGAGGCTGAGTGTATAGGATACATCTGAGTTTGGGTTTTCTGTCCTCTCCATGGTTCTTGGTTGTGGTTTCATTCTCTTCGGGGGCCCCATGGCTCAGTTTTTATAGCTCTGTTGGTCTCCTTTTGGAGCTCCTGTCCCCCAGGTGTTTACATCTTCCCCTTCTTTCATAAGATTCCCTATACTCTCCCCAAAGTTTGGCTATGAGTCTCAGCCTCTGCTTCAATACCTCAATCAGTAGTCTTTCAGAGGCAGCTTGTGGGAGGCTCCTGTCTTCTGGTTCCAATGTGTATTGCGTTTGTTCTTCTGAATGAGGATTGAGCATCTTTTCATCTCTTCAATCTTCCAGTAGCTCCAAGCATTTCAAAATTTTGGTAGCACAGCTTCATTCTTTGCCTCCATCTTTATATTAACATCTTACATCTACGTCTCCTTATGTATGTATGTAAAATTTTTCAACCACATTTATTTTTACCTCATAATAAGAGTCATTTATGCTTAAAACCCACTTGTCTTGGTTAGCTTTAACTATCATGTGGGCATAGCCTAACATCATCTGAGCAAAATGTTCAATGGAGGAATTGCTTATTTCACATTGATTTGTGAGCATGTTTTGAGGGAATGACTTTGATTGTGAGTTAATGCAGGAGGAGACAGCTTTCTGTGGGTGGAACCATTTCTAGGCATGTGAACCTGAACTGCATAAAAAAACCAAGCAGAGTTAAGTTGTCCTGGAGGCCGCTAAGAAGCAACATCCTCCATGGCCCCTGCTATATTCCGGCTGTATGTCTTTGAAAATGAAGTGAGGTCTCCATTTGAAGGAGCCCTGCGCTGATTAGCAACCAGACTTGCCTAAAAGCTTTTGTCTGGACCTGCTTTCTTGACTTCCTCTATCTTTTTCTCCTCTGAGTTAATTTTGGTTATGGCATTTTATCATAATAACAGAAATTACACTAAAAATATCACCTAGTCTAGAATGACCATATAATTAATTCAGCAGAGAACTCATATCTATATAAGGTCATAACCACTGTTATTGGGGATTAAATCTTCAGTATATCTTTTGTTTAAGGACACAGTTCAACCACAAACAGCTGTTTCTTTTCTATGCTAATTTCTAAAGTATACCAAAATAATTAAATATGTGATACTCAGTAATTCAGTCATTTTTGGTAAACTACCTGTCTCTTTTAAACAAGACATCTTAAGAATACAAATTTCACATTATTTTCAAAGGAACTAGATTTTTTAAATTTTTTTTCTTTGATTTACAAAAAAAAAATAAAGTGCATGTGCTTTTGATGTTTCTAAGTTGAGGAATTAATGTTATTCGTGGGTGTAACTGTAGAAAAAGAGAAGCCCATGAATAATAGCCCCTCACTGCAGTGAAAACCAAGTGTAGTACCTCTGCTTTGACATATTCAAAACTTACTGATTCAAAGGAATGCTGCTTTTAAAAAGATTTAATGGTCCATGAGAACATAAAAATAATGTATTGTTTTATAATCCATTTGAGCATTCTTAGATGAAAATCTCCTCATGCTTAGTGAGTAGTTTATGGATCTTAGAGGCCTCTAAAAGTGTTCGTGTTGATTTCTATACTTGCAGAGGCAGCAGCTTTCAATATAAAGTAAGTTTAGTTTTGAAATGACAGACACTATGACATAAAATTATTTTTTCTGCCTTTTTAAGAAATGTACTAGTAAGTAATTCAGCCAACGTTTTTCAAGTAACATTTTCTTATATAAATGCTGCATGTGTTTATTCATTTCCTATGCATTTATGGACTGCCTAAATGTGCCAAAACTTTTGGTAAAGTTAAATCTGTTAATATTTTTAAACATACAGCAGTAAAAAAGAATATTTAACTACATCTTTAAAACTGGACTTTAAATGTTGTGTTACTATTGGCATCTAGAGCCTTAGAGTAATAGGAGCTGAAATGTGGTTACATGTTGGGACACTGGCCGCTTCTTCAAAATCATTTTATGCCTGCAAGTCTCAAGGTAATGAATTGAAATGAAATGAGTTGTAAAAGGCTTGACTAATATTTTTATGGCTTAAAGCACTGGTCCCACTAAGTGTTTTATATAATATCTGTAATGGCAGCTAATTGTTATCATGTTATTAGTATTTTCTAAACTTATCAAATACAAAATAGTAAAACCTAAAAAAAAAAAAAAAAAAAAA
>REGO01001159.1:111925-136864 GCA_010120015.1 Rhombomys opimus
AAAAAAAAAAAAGAAGGAAATGGTAAAATTATAATTACAATACATAATTTTCATTCACATAAGAGTACACAGGATATCTTGTTTGGAGGTTCTACCAGGAGAGATTGTTCTCTCAGGTTCTTACAACCTTGAGAGTCCTATCCTCTATTCTTGAAAGCTCATCCTCTTCAGCTGAGAGAATGGCGTCAGGAGGGATGCACATGCAACAGTGAGGGAATAAGCAGATATCCTCCTATCCAACCATGTCAGCCCAACCAACCCTGCCTATCAATGAGGTTATAGATGTCACTAAAGGTTAATCATCAATCCCCAGACCCAGACAGTTTAAGTAACAAAAAGGACCCTGAGGGGGGGGGGAGACAGGTGGACCATCCAAGAAAGGGTTTATACAACAGAATTACTAAGTAGACTAAGGACAGATGGGGATGGGAACATGTTCTGGTTCAGTTATGGACACTACGAGTATGTCTTTTGATCTATAAGTAAACAATATAGACATATGTGCATTTATTGTTCCAAGTATATAGTATTTTACACATTTTCACTCTGAAAGCATCATAATAGAGTAACCCTAACAAGACTGTATAACACACATCTGCAGAGTTTTACACAAAATTTTATTTCCAGTGCTAGCCCAAAGGAATAATTCCCGATATTACCAAGATGTAGAAATGTGAGCTGAACGTGAACAAGATAGTAAATGCTCTGAATAGACCAACATCTGTAAACACACACACACACAAATAAAGAAAGAAAACATTGTCATGACATGGTATGAAATTTCAAATATTGCCTGAAGCTGTGTACTTCACACTCTTATTCATCAGATGAACTCCATCAAATGAAACCAAACAATTCTAGATTAAGGCTGTAGCAACATAATATTTTAATTAAATTTTTATTGTTATATTTAATACACTTTATTAACTTTGTATCCCAGTTGTAGGCCCGTAACTCATTCCCTCCCAATCTCACCCTCCTTCCTGTACACCTTTCGAGGTCCACAGATAGGGGAGGTCCTCCTCTACTTCCACCTGACCCTAGCTTATCCTGTCTCATCCAAACTAGCTGCATTGTCCTCCTCTGTGGCTTGACAAAGCTGCTCTCCCATCCACAGGAGGCAGACAAAGAGCTAGCCACTGAGTTCAGGTCAGAAACAGTCACTGTTTCCCTTACTAGGGTATCCACTTGGATACTGAGCTGCCATGGGCTACTTTTGAGCAGGAATTCTACTTTAGAACCATAAGTGGTCCTTTGTTGGAGTATCAGTCTCAGAAAAGACCTCTGTGCCCAGATATTTTGTTTTTGTTGCTATGTTTGTGGAGCTCCTGTCTTCTCCAGGTCTTAACATCTCCTCCTTTTTTCATAAAATTCCCTGCACTCTGCCCAAAGTTTGCCTATAAGTCTCATCATTGGCCTTTATACCCTGCAGAGTAGAGTCTTTTAGAGGCGCTCCTTGGTAAGTTCCTGTCCTGTTTCCTGTTTTCTCCTTCTTCTAATGTCCATCCTGTTTGCCTTCCTGAGTGAGGATTGATCATCTTTCCCAGGGTCCTCCTTCTAGCTCACCTTCTTTAGGTGTACAGATTTTTGTAGGTTTATCCTATATTATAAGTGTAGTATCTGCTTCTAAGTGAATATATACTATGTGTGTCTTTCTGCTTCTGGGATGTCTCACTCAGGATGATCTTCTCTAATTCCCACCAATTGCCTGAAAATTTATGATTTCCTTGTTTTTAATTGGTGATTAGTATTCCATGTGTAAATACACCACAATTTCTGTATCCATTCCTCCATTGAGGGACATCTTGGTTGTTTCAAGCTTCTGGTTATTACAAATAATGGTATTACAAACATGGTTGAACAAATGTCCTTGTGTACTTGAGAATAATTGGGATATATGCCTAGGAGTGGTATAGCTGGATCTTGAGAAAGTGCTATTTCTTTTTTTTTTTTTTTTTTTTTTTTTTTTTTTTTTTTTTTTTTTTTTTTTTTTTTTTTTTTTTTTTTTTTTTTTTATTTTTATCAGTTACATTTTATTAATTCTGTATCCCAGCCGTGCCCCGAACCCTCATTCCCTCCCAGTCCCTCCCTCCCTCCCTCATCACCACTGTGCCACTTTCCAAGTCCACTGATGGGGGGGGGCTATTTCTAATTGCCTGAGAAAGCACCAAATTGATTTCCAAAGTGATTGTACAAGTTTACATTCCCACTAGCAATGGAGTAGGGTTCCCTTTTCTCCACATTCTCTCCAGCATGTGTTGTCACTTGAGTTTTTGATCTTAGCCATTCTAATGGGTGTGAGGTGAAATCTCAGGGTCTTTTTTATTTGCATTTCCCTGATGACTAAGGATGTTTTGCATTTCTTTAAGGGTTTCACTGCCATTCTACATTCCCCTTCAGAGAATTCTCTGTTTAGCTCTGTACCCCATTCTTTTTCAATTGGAATACTCGATTTGTTGCTGTTTAACTTCTTAAGTTCTTTATATATTCTGGATATTAGTATACTGCAAGATATAGGGTTGGTGAAGATCCTTTCCCAGCCTGTAGGCTGTCATTTTGTTCTGACGACAGCGTCTTTTGCTTTACAGAAGCTTTTTAGTTTCATGAGATCACATTTATTGATTGTTACTCTTAGAGCCTGTGCTGTTGGTGTTCTGTTCAGGAGGTTGTCGCCTATGCCAATGAGATCAAGGCTCTTCTGCACTTTTTTTCCTAATCAATTTAATGTGTCCGGTTTTATGCTGAGTTCTTTGATCCACTTGGACTTAAGTTTTGTGCAGGGTGATAAATATGGATCTATTTGCATTTTTCTACATGTAGACATCCAGTTAGACCACTACCATTTGTTGAAGATGCGGTCTTGATTCCACTGTATGGTTTTGGCTTCTTTGTTAAAAATCAAGTTGCCATAGGTGTGTGGGTCTTCAATTCGATTCAATTGATGCACCATTCTGTTTTTATAAGAGTAACATGTGGTTTGTGTGTGTGTGTTTTCTAGTGTTTCTTTCTCTCTTTCTTTCTTCCTTTCTTTCTTTCTTTTTTTTCTTTCTTTCTTTCTTTCTTTCTTTCTTTCTTTCTTTCTTTCTTTCTTTCTTTCCTATGGGTCTGTAGTACAACTTTGAGATTAGGGATGGAGATACCTCAAGATGAGTGGTTGTTATACAGGATGGTTTTGGAAATTCTGGGTTTTTTGTTTTTCCATATGAAGCTGAGAATTTCTCTTTCAAATTCTGTAAAGAATTGTGTTGGTATTTTGATGGGAATTGCATTGAATCTGTAGATTCCTTTGTCAGGATGCTTTTTTCTCTACGTTAGTCTGACCAATCCATTGGCATGGGAGATCTTTCCAATTTATAATATTTTCTTCAATTTATTTTTTCAAAGATTTGAAGTTATTTTGTTTTGTTTTTTTTTGTTTTGTTTTGTTTTTTAACAGGATTTTCACTGACTTGGTTAGAGTCACTCCAAGTTACTTTATTTCATTAGTGGCTATTGTGAAGGGTGTTGTTTCCCTAATTTCTTTCCCTGCCTTTTTGTCTTTGGTATATAGGAGGAATTGTGATTTTTTAATTAAAATTTTATTTTTTTAATATTAACAGTTTATTAACTTTGTATCCCAGTTGTAGCCTGCTCTCTCATTCCTTCCCAATCTCATCCTTCATTCCTTATCTCCTCCCTGTCCCTTTCCAAATCCACTGCAACCATCCTGAAGATACCTGATAAGCTAGGGCCAGACAGAAGGAGAGGAGGACACTCCCTCTCAGTTGACTGGGAAGGGGGTAGGGAAATGAGGGAGGGAGGGGAGGATTGGGAGGGAAAAAGGGAGTGGGCTACAGCTCGGATACAAGTGAATGTATAAAATTATTTAAAAATAAATAATTAATAAAAAAAAACAAATCCACTGCTAGGGGGTGTCCTCCTCCGCTTCCATCTGATCCTAGCTTATCAGGTGTCTTCAAAACTAGCTGCAATGTCCTCCTCTGTGGCCTAGCAAGGCTGCTCCTCCCTCTGTGTGTGTGTGGGGGGGCAGAGGTAAAAAAGCCAACCATTGAATTCATGTCAGAAATAGTCCTAGTTCCCCTTCTAGGGTACCCAGTTGGATACTGATCTACCATGGACTACCTCCGAACAGGGGTTTTAGGTTATATCCATGCATGGTCCTTGCTTGGAGAAACAGTGTCATAAAAGACCCCCCTGTCCAGATATATTTGGTCCCGTGGAGCTCCTATCCTTTCTACATTATACTAACTCCCCCTTCTTTCATATGGTTTCTTGCACTCTGCTGAAGGTTTGGTTATGCGTTTCAGCATCTGCTTTGATTCACTGCAAGACAGAGTCTTTTAGAGGCCCTCCGTTTGAGCTAATTTTGTATCCAGCCACTTGGCTAAAGGAGTTTTCTGGATGAATTTTTCAGGTCGCTGATGTAGACTATCATATCATCTGCAAAAAGTTATACGTTTCTTATTTTTATCACCTTGACCTCCTTTTGTTGTTTTATTACTCTAGCTAGGATTTCAAGTACTATGTTGAAGAGTTATGGAGAGAGTGGGCAGCCTTGTCTTGTCCCTGATTTCAGTTGAATTGATTTCAGTTTCTTTCCATTGACTTTGATATTGGCTCTGTATACTGTCTTTACTATGTTTAGGTATGTGACTTGTATCCCTGATCTCTCCAAAACGTTAAACCTGAATGGGTTTAGGATTTTGTCAAATGCTTTTTCAGCATCTAGGAGATGATTATGTGGTTTTCTCCTTCAGTTTTTCTTTTTTTATATGGTGGATTACATTGATGGATTTCTGTATATTGAATGACCCCTGCATGCCTGGTTGAAGCCTTCTTGGTTATGGTGGATGGTATCTTTTATGTGTTCATGGATTCGGTTTGCCAGTATTTTCTTGAGTATTTTTGCATCAATGTTCATAAGAGAGATAGTTCTAAAGTTCTCTTTTTAGATTGGGTCTTTGTGTGGTTTAGTTATCAATGTGATTGTTTCTTCTTGAATGAGTTTGGTAATGTTCCTTCTGTTTCTATTTTATGGAATACTTTGAAGAGAACTGGAGTTAGGTCTTCTTTGAAGGTCTGCACTGAAACCATCTGGCTCAGGACTTGTTTTTGAAGGGAAACTTTTTTTTTCTAGTATTCATGTTTGTTTTTTTAACTTTTATTAGCTACACTTTATTCACTTTGTATCCCCCCATAAACCCCTCACTCCTCCCCTCCTAATCCCAACTTCCCCCCCTTCTTCACCCATGCCCTTCCCCAATTCCACTGATAGGGGAGGTCCCCCTCTCCTTCCTTCTGATCTCAGTCTATCAGATCATATCAGGAGTGCTGCATTGTCATCTTCTGTGACCTGGTAAGGCTGCTCCATCCTCAGGGGCACGTAATCAAAGATTAGTCCAATTAGTTGATGTCAGAGGCTGTCCCTCTTCCCATTACTATGGAACCCACTTGGACACTGAACTGCCATGGGCTACATCTGTGCAGGGGTTCTAGGTTATCTCCGTGCATGGTACTATTTGGAGTATGAGTCTCTGGAAAGACTCCTGTGTTCAAAATTTCTGGTTCTGTTGCTCTCATTGTAGAGTTTCTGTCCTCACCAAACCTTACTATTTCCCACTTCTTTCATAAGATTCCATGCACTCTGCACAACAGTTGTCCATAAGTCTCAGCATCTGCTTTGATAGTCCGCAGGGCAGAGCATTTGGAGGCCATCTGTGGCAGGATCCTAACTTGTTTCCTGTTTTCTTCTTCTGTTGTCCATTCTCTTTGCCTTTCAGGATGGGGATTGAGCATTTTAGTCAGAGTCCTCACTCTTGATTAGTTTCTTTAGATGTACAGATTTTAGTAGGCTCATCCTATATTATGTGTTTATATGAGTGAGTATATACTGTGTATGTCTTTCTGCTTCTGGGATAGCTCACTCAGGATGATCCTTTCCAGTTCCCACCATTTACCTGCAAATTTCATGATTTTCTTGTTTTTCATTGCTGAGTAATATTCCATTGTGTAGGTGTACCACAATTTCTGTATCCATTCTTCAGCTGAGGGGCCTCTGAGTTGTTTCCAGCTTCTGGCTATGACAAATAAAGCTGCTACAAACATGGTTGAGCAAATGTCCTTATTGTGTACTTGAGTCTCTTTTGGATATATTCCTATGAGTATGGCTGGATCTTGAGGAAATGTTATTCTTAGTTGTCTGAGAATACGTGGGATAACCACCCAGGAAGGGAGACTTTCGATGGCTGCTTCTATTTCCATGGGAGATATTGGACTATTCAATCTTTCTACATGATCTTGATTTAATTTTGGTAAATGGAATCTATCAAGAAAATTGTCATTTCCTTTATATTTTCAAATTTTGTGGCATATAGGCTTTTGTAGTAAGACCTAATGATTGTTTGCATTTCCCCAGTGTCTATTGTTATGCCCTCCTTTCAAGTTTTGATTTTGCTGATTTGGATGGTTTCTCTCTGCCTTTTAGTTTGTTTGACTAAATGTTTGTTTATCTTGTTGATTTTTCTCAAAGAACCAGTTCTTTGTTTCATTGACTCTTTGTATAGTTTTATTCGATTCTAATTGATTTCAGCCCTGATTTTGATTATTTTCAGCCTATTACTCCTCTTGGGTGTGTCTGATTCTTTTTTTTTTTTTTCTAATATTTTCAGGTGGGCCATTAAGTTGCTTGTATTAGATGTTTCAAAAAAAATTAAGGTACATAGTGCTATGAATTTTCCTCTTAGAACTGCTTTCATTGTGTCCCATGAGTTTGGGTATGTTGTGCCTTCATTTTCATTGAATTCTAGGAGTCTTTAATTTCTTTCTTTATTTCTTTCCTATAATATTTTAAAGGCAGTAGTAAAATACATTAATTTGAATCAATAGTATCCAAAATTGCTTTCTCCAAAGACATACAGTAAAAATCAATGAGTGATTTGTGTTCATAAAATATATGTTTATAATTTCATATTGGGATATATATATATATATATATATATTTGGGGCATATATATATATATAATGTGTATGATTTAGCTGTATATAAATAATGCTAGTATATGACATCAAATCTAAATTTTAAATGACAACTTCACAAATATTTATTGTTTATATCTTATTTCAACATGCTAATATGTAGACAAAATTTCTTATTAAGACATGTCCATGCTAATTATACAGACGCTATTTTATTTAATATGCTATTTTTTAATTATATTCTCGTAATTATATAGGTATCATTATTCACTGATAATTATATCAATGAATACAGATATGCATACAGGTATCAATATTTGACTGTGTTCATTTGTAGGACATTAGTTGTTGTCATGGTAAAGAGATAACAGAATTCTACACCTACTCCCAACTATATTTTCTTCTAATAAAAGAGAAAATCAAATTTCAAGTGCTTATCTCGGATAACTAAACATTTTAAGAATGAAGTGAATGAGAAAACGGGAATTTTTGGACTAGTAAATGAAACGCTATTATTTCGACTAGCAAATTTGAAATTTTCTTTTCTGTGGAACTGTTAAGATAATTAAAGCATAAGATGAAACACAATCATTGGTGTCAAGATGGATAGAATTGAATGTTATTATATTAGTGAAATTACACTGACATCAAAAGACATATATATATTCTCACCAATGTAGAAGCAAAAAGTTAATCTCTTGTAGAATGGAGACTCTCATGCCTCGGGAGGACAGCAGAAAGAAGATATAGAGAAAGAAGATTAAGAGTACAACAGAGTGCAGAGGGAATAAAGAATGGTTTTCTTGTCTATTGGGGAACAAGGTGAACTTTGGATACAACATTTATTAGAAATTTAAAATAAACACAAATGTGAAGTAGTAATGATCATAATTCACAGACTTTATGGAAATTTTACTAGAATAGCTTATTAATGTGAGTTTACAAAAATCAGTCTGTTGTTGTGTAACTCATAAATATATATAATTATAATATGTAAAAAATTGAATGACAAATAAAAATAAATGTATTGGAAGATAATATACACAAAAACATGTTAAAGTATTTAAAAATAATATCCAGGATACATAAACATTATAAATCAATAGCAAAAGCAATAGAGAGGTAACAAAATGGGCAAAGATTTACACTGATATTATAGCAAAGACATTATATAGAAAAAAACATATGAAAATATGCTGCAAATCACTTATAATGAATGGAATACATAAGTGCAATCAGAAAAAAGTTCCAGGCAACAGAAAATAGCACTGGCCAGAGGAGGAATGTGACATAACTTGTATTCTGTATATTCTTGTGTGGATATTAAAATGATGTAGCTGTTATAAAAATCAGTGTAATGATTCTGAAACAATTAAAAACTTGTTACTAAAACACTTTGTAATTAAATATTTGAGTTTATATCCAAAGAAGTTTAAAATAGAATCTGAGTATTTCTGACATGAACTCAATGGTGGGCTCTTTGACCTTCCCACCCGCCAGGGGAGGAGCAGCCCTGCTAGGCTACAGAGGAGGACTTTGCAGCCAGTCCTGAAGATACCTGATAAACCAGGGTCAGATGAAAGGGGAGGAGGTCCTCCCTTATCAGTGGACTTGGAAAGGGGCAGGGAAGAGATGAGGGAGAGAGAATGGGATTGGGAGGGAATGGGAAACAGATGGGATACAAAGTTAATAAACTATCACTAATATTAAAAAATAATAAAAATTAATAAAAGGATGTTTACATATTTGCTGAAGGGAGAAGATAACTGGAAAATTTCACTTTCTCTAGTCAGCACATAATATATTCTCATACTGCAATCATAATTAAACACAATGAATCTTGCAAAATAAAAGGCAAACACATGAAAATAGGAGAAGGTACTACTAGGAAAAGAAGAGGACTCAGGGACACAGAGAGGGATGAGCAGAGGTAAAGTAGTTGAATACAATCAAAATATACTATTATGTGTATTAAATTTTCAAATAAGATATATACTTGTTGAATGAATCTTATAAAATATTAAACATCACATTAATTATTTCAACATAATTTTAAAAATCTGAGTAGAATAAGGATGAGGAAAAAAAATAAAAGCCTTGGTAGGAAAAAAAGGAACTGTTATAACCACTTGGGAGGAAATTTGGCAGGTTTTCATGGAGTTAAAGGATGGAGTTAATGAGGTAGTTAATGGATGTTGCAGAAGGTATGTCATGTTCTTTAGTTGAGTAGCCACTGAGAAGTTGCCTGTGCTCTGGTAAATAACTACTCACAGTCACACATTGGTACAAACAACTTTTATTATTATCGGTGCTTCATATAAAAATAGAAAACATATATGACGGTCCTAGGCACTTGCCCCCATTGATAGCTTATGTCCGCTCAGATACCTACATGCAAATAACTATACCAACTTTAATGATAATTGAAAAAACATGGAGAGGAAATAAGATGCAATTTAATGCATCAATAGATATATGTGGTATATCCACAAAATAGACTGTCAGTGAGCAACAAAATGAATGATGTATCCAACCATGAAATACTTAGGTATATTGGATATGATATACTTATCAGCATGGAAGAGGATGGCAGGACAAGCTCTACAGTTTAGGAACTCAAGTGACATTCTGGAGAAGGTAATACCATAATTCAAGAAAAGAAATACCCTGTTCTGATATAGCCCATTGGTAGCTCAGTCTCCATGTGGGTTCCTTAGTAAGGGGTATAGGGGCAGTTTGTGTCATGAACTCAATTGCCTGCTCTTTGGTTAGCTATCCCTGGTGAGGCAGTTTAACTAGGCCATAGAGAAAGAGGATCCAGACAGTCCTGATAGGCTATGGTCAGATAGTAGGGGAGGAAGGCCTTGCTTATCAGTAGGCCAGAGGAGGAGGACCTTCCCTATCATAGGACTAGGGAAAGGACATGGAGGGGGGAGACAGAAGGGGCCGAGAGGAAGCTACCAGGAGGAGGTGAGGGAGGGGGATACAACGGGGATACATAGTGAATAAAGTATAATTAATAATGATATTAAATAGTAATATAACAATTTATATATTTTTATATTAATCCCAGATTATTTACTGTGTATCCTAGCTGTAGCCCCTTCCCAATACTACCCTCCCTCCCTCCCTCATCTCCTCCCTGGCCCTCTCTAAGTTCACTGATAGGTGAGGCCCTCCTCATCTTCCATCTGACCCTAGTTTATCAGGTCTCATCAGGACTGGCTGCAATGTCCTCCTCTGTAGCCTAGCAAGGCTGCTGTTCCCTCTGGGGGTGGGGGGAGGTAAAAAAGCCCACCACTGAGTTCATGTCAGAGACAGTCCCTGTTCCCCTTACTAGGGAAACCCACTTAGATGCTGAGCTGCCATGGGCTATGTATGATAAGGTGTTCTAGATTATATCCATGCATGGTCCTTGGTTGGAGAATCAGTCTCAGAAAAGACCCCTGTGCCCAGATATATTTGGAAAATGACCATTCTGCCAAAATCAATCTACAGATTCAATGTAATTCTCATCAAAATACCAAAACAATTATTTACAGACCTTGAAAAAGAAATTCTCAACTTCATATGGTAAAACAAAACAACAACAACAACAACAACAAGAAACAGAATTTTCAAAACGTTCCTGTGCAATAACTGATCATCTTGAGGTAGCTCTATCCCTGATCTCAAGTTGTACTACAGAGCAATAGTAATAAAAACTGCATGGTATTGGCTTAAAAATAGAATGGTGTATCAATGGAACTGAAACGAAGACTCAGAAATAAAACCACATATCTATGGATACTTGATTTTTGACAAAGAAGCCAAAACCATTAAATGGAAAAAAAGACAGCATCTTCAACAAATGGCGTTGGTCCAACTGGATGTCTACATGCAGAAAAATGAAAGTAGATCTATGTTTACCACCCTGCACAAAACTTAAGTCCAAGTGGACCAAAGACCTCAACAAAACATTTTTTTTAATTAGCAGAAAAAAAGAGATACCCATGCTTGTTACAATTTCACATTGTAGTGTGTGGTAGTTTGAAAAGATTAATGAAATCTTTTGGTTTCTAAAAACATGATAGGACGCTTTAATTGTGAAAATTTGCAACAATGCCTGGATCAAACATGCATTTAAAGCAACAAGAAATAATGCTTTTAATTATAAGAAAGTAATTTAGAAGTTGGAGATGATAATATTATTTTATGTATTTATTATGTTTACTAATTACAGTTTATTCACTTTGTATCCCAGCTTTAGCACCCTTCTCTATACCCTCCCAATCCTACCCTCCCTGCCTCTTCTTCTTCTTCTATGCCCCTCCCCATGTCAAATGATAGGGGAGGTCTTCCTCACCTTCCATCTGACAATAGTGTATCAGGTCTCATCAGGACTGGTTTCTTTGTTTTCCTTTGTGGCCTGGTAAGGCTGTTCCCCCCTTAGGTGGAGGTGATCAAAGAGCCAGCCCATGTCAGAGACAGTACCTTTTCCTATTATTGAGGAACCGACATTGAGCTTCCATGGGCTTCTTCTGTGCAGGGGTTCTAAGTTATGTCCATGCATGGTCCTTGTATGGAGTATCAGAAAAAAATCCTGTGCCCAGATTGTTTTGGTTCTGTTGCTCTCCTTGTGGAGCACCTGTCCCCTCCAGGTATTTCAAGTTCCCCCTTCTTTCATAAGATTCCCTGCACTCTGCAAAAAATTTGGCTATGAACCTCAACATAAATTTTTATATCCTGCTGGGTACAGTCTTTCAGAGGCCCTCTCTGATAGGCTCCCGTCTTGTTCTCTGTTTTCTCTCTCTTCTGATGTCCATCTGGTTTGCCTTTCTGAATGAAGACTGAGCATCTTACCAGGGTCCTTCTTCTTTATTAGCTTCCTTAGGTGTACAGATTTTATTATGATTATCCTATAGTATATGTCTTATATCCACTTACAATCCACCATATAATCAAACTGAAAGAAAAAGACCACAGGAAAATTTCCTTAGATACTAAATAGCATTTGATAAAACCCAGCATTCATTTATGTTTAAAGTCCTGGAAAGATCAGGGATACAAGGCACTTACTTAAAAATAGTAAAGGCAATATACAGCAAGCCTGTTAACATCAAACTAAATGGAGAGAAACTTAAATCAATCCCACTGAAATCAGGGACAAGGCAAGGGTGCCCACAATCTCCATACCTCTTTAACATAGTACTTGAGGTCCTAGTTAGATCAATAAGACAACTAAAGGAGATCAAGTACATTCAGTTTGGAAAGGAAGTCAAAGTATCACTATTTGCAAATGTGATAATATACATGAGTGACCCCAAAAATTCTACCAGGGAACTCCTACAGCTTTTAAACACCTTCAGCCATGTGGTTAGATACAAAATTAACTCAAAAAAAAATTAGGAGCCCTCCTGCAAAAAACAAAATGCCTGAGAAAGAAATTAGGGAAATGACACCCTTCCAAATAGCCACAAAGGACATAATGTAAGTTCACTACCCAAGTGGGTTCCATAGTAATGGAATCTGGGACTGTCTCTGCCATGAACTGATTGGCCTGCTCTTTGATTACCTCCCCCTGAAGGAGGAGCAGCCTACCAGGCCACAGAGGAAGACAATCCAGCCAGTCCTGATGAGACCTAACAGACTAGGATCAGAAGGAAGGAAAAGAAGACCACCCCTATCAGTGGACTTAGTGAGGGGCATCCTTGGAGAAGGGGGAGGAAAGGAGAGATTGGGAGGGAAGGAGTGAGGGAGCTAAAGGGGGGATACAAAGTGAATAAATAGTAATTAAGAAACAAATATAAAAAGTACCTCAGTTTAACTCTAACCAAGCAAGTCAAACCAACTTGTATGAAAAAAACAACAACAACAAACAAACAAACAAAAAAAACTTTCAGTCTCTGAATAAAGAAATAGAAGAAGATATCAGAAGATGGAAAGATCTCCCATGCTTATTGCAGGATTAACAGGAAAAATGGCCATTTTAACAAAAGCTATCTACAGATTCAGTGCAATTCCCATCAAAATACCAACACAATTCTTTAAAAGATCTTCTGGAGTTATCTCCATCCCTGATTTCAAGCTGTATTATAGTGCAACAGTAATAAAAACTGCATGGTACTGGCATAGAAACAGAAAGGTGGATCAATAAAATTGAATAGAGGACCCATAAATAAACCCACACATTTATAGACACCTGATTTTTGACAAAGATGCCAAAACCATACAATAGTAAAAAGATAGCATCTTCAACAAATGGTGATGGTCTAACTGGATGTCTACATGAAGAAAAAAATGCAAATGATAGTGTTCTTAATTTATGGGAAAATATTTAATGTGTTGCTAACATATATTACAGTCATACAGAAATACTTCAGGTATTAAGTAAATTTGAAAATGAAAGGAGTTTATTAAGATATACAAGTAGGTGAATAAATAAATGCACATACTTTAGGGTTATACTCCTTCTTTCTTTTTTTTTTTTTCCTATCAGTGAGGTAATTTGACAATTCAGTGGCTGCAGTGCTTGTTTAATCGAAAAACAGAATTGTGTTAATGGATACCTGATAGTTGAAGTCAGGTTTTGCAACATTAATCTGAGTTTACAGATAAAATTAATAGTAATTTCTAATGATCCATACAGTAATATGACTATTAATATGAGTAAGAATTCAGGTTTACCTAAAGGCATATTACATAAGCATATACAAAAATATAAGTACATACATTTATCTTGGAGTTTGGTTACATAATTCATGACCAGAATTTGTTTACTGATGCTCAGTTCTTCTATGCAAAATTGAATCAACTAACATTTTCATTTTACCTTTTCCTATTCAGTTTAGAGTAAATCTTCTCTGCGAAACTGACAGTAGAAAACATAAATATATGTAAATAATGGTTAGGACAAATATTTATGCTAATAATAAGACAATTCCTTCCCATATTCAGTGCAAAACCTATCATTAAGTCTGTTGAAGTAGAACTGGATATGAAAACTTGACTGTATTTTGGTACTCTTGAGTTATTATACATATATGTCACTTTAATAAGAGGAAGGGAACTAGAAGTGCTCACACAGTACTAGCAATGATCAAATCTATCTTCCAGATCTTAGTGTGTGATATTATTGCCCAACAAAGGAACGATTGGGATTCTCTGCACCAATGCAAAGATGTATGGGGGATTTACAGTAGACGATCCTGCTCTCTTAAATATAACCAGAAAATAAGAAAACAAACAAACAAAAAATCTATTCTTAAAAGGAGGACAATGTAAAAACAAAACAAACAAACAAACAAACAAAAGGCATGCTAGTGGTGATACAGGACCAAATAGACTCATCTCTCATTGGCCCAAACTGCAATGATTCTGCAACAGCAAGCAAAGTAGTAATTGCTGGATGATGGTGGTGCACACCTATTTTTTTTTTTATTGACTGTACATCTTTGTTGTAACCCCATCCCCTCTTCCCTCCCTGTCTCACTCTTCACCCATCTCCACTCTCTCCTCCCCTTTTCCCCAAGAAGAGGAGCTCCCTTTCTCAACAACCCCTGCTCATCAAATTGCATAAGGACTGGCCATATCCTCTTCCTCTGTAGCCTGCTGAGTCAGTCCTGCCAATGGGAAGTGCTCAACAAGAAGGCAAGTGAGTCCTTGTCTGAAGTAATCCCACTTCCCTTAATAGAGGACCCACATGAGGCCTATGCTGTCCATCTGCTACATCTTTGTAAGGTCCAGAATAGTTTTTGCATAGTCCTTGGTTGATATTTCAGTCTCAGCAAGCCCTTCTGGGCCCTGGTTAGTTGGCCCTGTTGGTCTTTTTCTGGAACGCCTGTCACCTCCAACTCTTTTTCTCTTTTTTCCCCCGACTTTTTCAGAGGTATTGGCTGAAGAGAGGGAAAAAATTAGGAGAAAGGGTGTAGACAGTTAAGAGAGTTGAGATCAAACCTGAGGGGAACAAGGGCAAGAGGACAGAAGTCCTGTAAAGGAAAGAGGAATGGAGGGTAGGGGTATCTCTGTGGCAAGCTGGAGACCTAAGTTCGGGTAGGCTCCTGGGAAGATATGATGGGGATTCAAGCAGAGACTCTTAGTAGCAAAAGCCATATATACTGAAGAGGACATCCTTTAACTGGACTAGTCTCCTAGTAGAAGAAGAGGAACTCTAACCCACCCACAAAAACTACAACCCCAATTTTACCCTTCCTACAATATGTGAAGGGATAAATATAGAGCAAATGGAGCAGAGATTGAGGGAATGTCAAGCCAATGGCTAGCCCAAAGGCCTACCTATGGGAAAGAGTGAACACCTGACATTATAAATGATACTCTGCTAAGGAGCCTGACAGAGCTGTCCTCTGAGAGACTCTACCTAGCAATGCCTAAAAACAGATGCTGAGACTCTCAGCCGAAAAATTGGGTAATGATTAGGGAGTCCTCTGAATTTTCTTATATTTTTCTTATATTATATTCTTATATTTTCTTATATTGAAACATCCCTGCATCCCTTGGATGAAGCCTAGTTGATTAAGGTGAATAACTATTTTCAGGTGTCCTTGAATTTGGTTTGCAAGTATTTTATTGAGGAACTTTTTAAAATTTAATTTAATTTATATGTTTACTGATTGATAATTTATTCACCTTGTATCCTCATTGTAGCACCCTCTCTTTTCCCCTCACAGTTCCACTCACCCTCCCTATCTCCCTCATGACCTTTCCATAGTCCCCTGATAGAGGAGGACCTCCTGCCCTTCTATCTGACCCTTGCTTATCAGGTCTCATCCAGGCTGGATGCATCATCTTCCTCTGTGGCCTGGCAAGGCTGGACCCCCAAGGGGGAAATGATCCAACAGAAAGCCACTGAGTTCATGCCAGATACGGACCTTATACCTCTTACTAGGGAGCCCACTTGGAAACTGTGCAGTCTGTGGCTTCCTCTTTACATGGACTCTAGGTCCTTTCCATGCATGGTTGTTAGTTAAAGTATAGGTCTGTACAGGCCCGCATGGGCCCAGGTATTTTGGCTCTGTTGTTTCTCTTTGTGGAGTTCCTGTCCCCTCCAGGTCTTTTCATTTCCCTCTTCTTCTATAAGGATTCTGGCACTCTGCCCAAAATTTGGCTATGAATCTCAGTATCTCCTTCGATACCCTGCTGGGTAGAGTCTTTCAGAGATCCTTTTTAGGAGGCTCCAGTTCTGTTCCTTGTCATCACTTGCTTCTGATGTCTGTCCTATTTGCCCTTCTTTTGGGTCCTCCTTGTTGGTTAGCTTCTTTAGTACTATAAATTTTAGTATCTTTATCCTATATTATATGCTAATATTTATTACAAGTTAGTATATACCATGTGTGTATTTCTGCTTCTGGGTGACCCCACTAAGGATGATCGTTTCTAGTTCCCACCATTCGCCTGCAAATGATTTACTTGTTTTTAATAGTTGAGTAGTATTCCATTGGGTAAATGAACACTTTCTGTATCCATTCTTCCGCTGAGGGACATCTAGGTTGTTTCCAGATTCGGGCTATTATAAATAGAGCTGCCATGAACATGGTTGAACAAATGTCTTTATTGAATGGTAGGGCACATTTTTGGGTATATGAGTGTTATACCCATAGTGTTATACCTGTGAGTGTTATAGGCTTTGCTATATATTGCTTTTACTCTTTTTAGGTATGTACCTTGAATTCCTGAACTCTCCAAAACTTTAAACATTAACAGGTGTTGGACTTTTTAAAATACTTTTTTGGCATATAAGGAGATGAGAATGTGGGTTGTTTTTCTTTTTTACTTTCATTTTGTTAATATGGTGGATTACACTGATGGATTTTTTTTTTATGTTGAACCACACCTGAATGCCTGGGATGAAGCGTACTTGGTCGTGGTGGATGGTATTTTTAATCTGTTCTTGGATTCAGTTTGCGAGTATTATATTCGGTATTTTTGCATTAATGTTCATAAGAGAGATTGGTCTGAAGTTGTCTTTCATTGTTGGATCTTGGTAAGGTTTAGCTATCAAGCTATCAAGGCCAAATTCTGTAGCCTCATAGAAAGGAGTTGGTAATGTTCCTTCTGTTTCTATTTCTTGGATAGTTTGAAGAATATTGGTGTGAGCTCTTCTTTGAAGGTCTGGTAGAATTCTGTCCTGAAAGTACCTGGCCCTGGGCTCTTTATGGATGACAGACTTTTGATGACAGCTTCTATATCCTTAGAGGATATAGGACTATTTAATTTATTTACCTGTTTTTGATTCAGCTTAGGTAAATGGAATCTATCAAGAAAATTGTCCATTTCATTGTATTTTCAAATTTTATTACATATAGGCTTCTGAAGTAGGTCCTAATGATTGTTTGGATTTCCTCAGTGTCTATTGTTATGTTCCCTTTGTAGTTAGTTGACTAAGGGTTTGTCTATCTTGTTGATTTTCTCAAAGAACTATCTCTTGGTTTTGTTGATTTTTTGACTTGGTCTCTTTTCTTCTAATGTAATGATTTCAGTCCCGAGTTTGATTATTTCCAGCTGTCTATTCCTCTTGGGCATCTCTTTGCTTCTCTCTTTTTTTTTTTTTTCTAGTACTTTCAGGTGTGCCATTAATTTGCTTGCATGAGATGCTTGGAATTTCTTTATGAAAGCACTTAGTGCTATGAACTTTGCTCTTAGCACTGCTTTCATTGTGTATAAGTTAGGGTAAGTTGTACCTTCATTTCACTAAGTTCTAGGAAGTCTTTAATTTATTTTTATTTCTTTATTTCTTCCCTGACCCAGTTGTCATTGAGTAGAGATTTGTTCAGTTTCTATATGTGTGTAGACTTTTTTTCTGTTATTGTTGAGGTCTAATTTTAGAACATGGTGGTCTGATATGATACAAGGGATTATTTCAATCTTCTTGTATCTTGTATCTGTAGAGGCTTGCTTTTTGCCCAACTATATGGTCAATTTTGGAGAAGGTTTCATAAGGTGCTGAGATACTCTTTTGTGTTTGGGTGAAGGGTTCTGTAGACATCTAGTAGGTCCATCTGATTCAAGACCTCTGTAAGTGTCATTATGCATAATGACATAAAAACATAAATACGTGTCATAAATACATAAATAAATGAAATAAAAAAGGACCACGTAGCAAAACTATGGATCAACCAAAAGCTAATCTATTTTGTCAGTTATTAATGCTTAAGATTATCTATATTTACTTTTTAAAACCCTATGGACAAAGTTGACATCTTAGTACTAGTAAAATGCAAACAGCTCTATAAATTAAGAGAAAACTGTAACATATTTTTATTTATATTAAATAATTGAAATAATCAGTAGATAGTGAAAAGTACTTTCAAAGATCAAGACTTGGCTGAATGTAAGAAAGGAAATAGAATACACTTAACCAACATGGTCTGGCAAAGATTACTCGGTATGTTTATAATGAGTTAGAGTATGTGGAATTTTCAAAGAGCTTAAATGACTTCCATTAATATATATGAGTAGAGATGCTAGATACCTGTAGTTTAACAAAGTCTGGTGATCTTAAAAAAATATTCAACTCACTATGGGCTGTTACTCATCTCAGTGACAGTAAATAAGGAAAATATGAACTCATTCTAGCCTGGGATTATGCTAGGATCAACATGAAAATTACTCAAACTTTTTTGATTAATCAAAATTACACATTATCATCCTGATTGCAATCACATATCAGAGGAATAATCTTCCACAGCAATTTGTGTAAAATGTAATTAGCACCAATGAACCCAAAGCTGGAGGTCTGTGCATCTCAAAAGAGCTAGTTGATAATTCCATGTCTCTCTTTCCCTTATAAAAACAAACAAACAGGATGACGTGTGTGGCTTAGAAGTTCTATCCCTCCGCATCATCAGAATAGAACACACAGAAAACTTCTACCAAGTCAAATAGGTCAGAATTACATTGGATAATGTAAAAATAAAACATATACCTATTTACATTATTAATAGATCCTATTGTCACATGACACTGTTAAGTTTGTAAAAACAAGAGCGTTCCATAATTTTTTCGTGGTCTTGATTTTATTATAGTGCTTTCATATCTTAAAATTTTTTGAACAGAGTAATTCTGTGTATTTGAAGTAATTGAAATGAAGAGGTGTTTTTAATTCTGAAGAATTAATTATAACAGTGTTCAATTTAGAAAAACACCATGAAATCAACTGAGATTTACTTAGCTTCAGTGGTTGGGTTAGTTAATCTAACTTAAATTTGTACTTATAAGAGAACAATATGTTGTAATAGAAAACACTCTTGAATGTTTAGAAGCACTAAAAAGAAGCCTTGCTATCAGCCGCATTTGTGACTGTTTTCAATAAATTACAGCCTCTCCTCCCTGGACTCTAGAAGATTTGTATAAGAGGGAAAGTAGGAAGATTCTAAGAGTTAGGGACTGTGAAGGATTCAAGAATCACTGTTTCTAGACTCACCAAGAAAGTAGCACATATGAACTTACAGTAGTTGTGACAGCATTTACAAGATTTGCAAAGCTCAAGACAAAAATCTTAGCCTGGAGAGAGGTAGTGGAGAAGAATTCCCATCCATTGCTAAGAAAATATTAGCATTTGGTAGGTTCTGGTAAAAAGAGCTAAGGATTTTGCTGTTGCCGTGAGTGTGTGTGTGTGTGTGTGTGTGTGTGTGTGTGTGTGTGTGTGTGCGTGCATGTGTGTATGTTGTTATTTTGAGTTGTGGCCTCTGCTAGGTCAACCACACTTCAGTAGATGTCCACACACCAAACTGTATAGGAAGAACATAATTTGTGCTCATTGGGTTTTATACAAACAACAATAACAACAACAAAATGAGGTTTCCATGAAGTTGAGTGGTTTGGGATATATACAGGAGGACTTGTGGAAAGAAGAAATGAATATATTTAAAATATGACAGTAAACCTATGCCTTACACTGCCTGGATGGCCAGTTGTCACCAGAAAGGCTCCTCTGACAACAGGTAGAAGCAAATGCAGAGGTATACAGCCAGACATTATCAGAAAAAGAGTATCTACATTGGAGGTTTCCATCAGAGCGTGGGGAACTCCATGTAGAGGAGGAAGAAAGAGTGTAAGAGTCAGAGACAGTAGAGCATGTACTCTAAGAGAACATGGCCTGCCAAGTCAATTAAGCAGGGCTCATATGGGCTCACAGAAGCTACAGGGGCAAGCACGGAGGCTACATGGGTTTGGAACAGGTCCTCCGCATATTTAGCATAACTGTTAGCTTGGTGTTTATGTGGGACTCCTAACAATGGCAATGGGTGTGTCTCTGACTCATTGGCTTGCTTTTGGCATTCTTCCTTTTGAGTTTCTATGTCCATCCTCAATTATGAGAGGTTTTATGTTTTGTTTTATTGTATGTTGTTTGTTGCATTCAGTTGCTGTCCCTTGGAAGCCTGCACTTTTCTGAAAGGAAAAAGGTGGGGAGAGGATATGTTTGAGAGGGGTTCAGGGTCTTGGAATTGTTCAGGGAGATGAAGCTGTAGTCAGGATGCATTGTATGAGAGAAGAATCTATTTTCAATAAAATAAAAAAATAAATATACCATTTGAAATCTTAAAAAATTCTTTAAGAATAATATAATGTATCTTTGGATGTCAGTACCCAATTGCTAAACTTCTTAACCCTTAAATAATCTTTAAGTTCATGATATTAACAATGAAGAAAAATGAATTGTTTCATTTATTAAAATTCAATAAATGGATTTTCTTAAGATCCTTTCACCAGCCCACAGTCTCTGCTAACATTTTCTTTCTTTTAGGCTAGCTAATATGGGTCTTTGTGTCCCTACAATGACTACATCCCTGGACAAACTGGAGAATTGAATCTAGATACAAAAACTTAACAGACTTAAATCTGTCTTCACTCTATGGTGTGCTGTGTGTGAGAAGACAGCTGATTGGAACCTGGAAGTAGAGCAGATGGAAAGTGGAGATAAAATAGAAATAATGGATTAATAGTAATATTGAGCTACTCATCTTGCTTCTGGTGATTTTGGGGCAATCACTGTATATTGCTTTAACAAGAAAATTATTCCTTGTTTTCGTGGCAGGGACAGAATGCTCCTGGTGCAACAAGAAAGACTTGTTGGGTGAAAAGTGAATGAAGAGTGCAATGGCAATCACTGATTTTACCAAGAAAAAGTTCTGTATATTTTTACTTTCAGGATCACTAGGTAGATAGTATTTAATTGTTTAGCTTTTTCAGTCAAAATCTACCCCACTCCCCTCTGATCACAGGATTTATACAGTTTTGGTTTTTATTCATGGTTTTCTTGGTACATATCTATAAAACTGTATAGTAAGTTCAATTGCATATTTTATAAAAATATAAAGAATAATATATTTCCTTAATTCTAAGATATTAAGTATCTTAATTCTAAGATACTATGCAGGTATAAATACAAATGCTATTATTTTAACAATATTAATTTATGACAGTGATTATATAGATGAGTAATCAAATTAGACTCTCAAATAAAAAGATACAGGGAGTTTACTGAGTAGAGAAATTTATGACTATTACACAATATTACTTCTTCCTGTGCTATCTAAGATTGGAGGTATGAACAGTTGCTATGAAAACAATAATAGAAGAGAACTGTTGCTTAAGGAAGGTAGGAAATACTCATCAAACAAAGATATATCTTAACTGAAAAAAGAAAAAATCACTATGACTTCCTAGAAAGAGCCAGGCAAACAAAAGACTCCATCAAGAAGACAGTAAGAGATGGTTATATTTGTCAATTGAATCTGTTTGCCTAAATTATGCCCAGTGCCTAAGAACACAAGTCGGAAAATATCTAAAAATAAAACTATAGAAACAGGAAGAAAGACATAGGTGTGTCTCCTGATATATTACTGACCCTGAATGTGACCTTGATCTTATAAAAATATTTAAATATCTAAGTGGTTAGATGGAATTTATAAATCTTATTGTCAAATATAAAAATGAAAATAAAACCCAAATCATGGAGGGGTATTTTAAAAGGGGATTTAATTAATGTTCCCTGGTGGATCAGTGTAAGCTTTGGTATTCTTGTGGCCTCAGCATGGACTTGATTCCACATCAGGGAAGCTTGTATTCAAATGGTGCTAAAATAGTCTAGAAAACAGACAGTGCAGGAATAGCTATCAACAATAGTCATATAAGCAGGGAAAAGCAAGATGCAAACTTGAGTACATGTAGAACTTTAGGTAGGATTCAACGCTAAGCATAAGCCACTCTCAATTAAAATATTCAAGATGTAGATGAATAAGAACACAAGCTGTAGAGATAATGAACTGGGTTTTCCAAGTGAAACATAGAATTTGTCTCACTAACTTTTTCTGAGTTTCTTAGCTTCCCATGATGTTACAGCATAAAAAAAGAAGATGAAACCTGAATTTCTTTCGTATATCATAGATACCATTCTCTATGTTGTGAAATGAAAATATCAAAATCACAGTAACAACCTAAAAACTTTAGCTTGAAATACAGTCCAGTCTGGCATGGTTCTTTGATCGACCATGTATTTATTTAGATAGACTGAATATATTTAGAACATCTTTAAATAGAACACTCTCTGTGAATGAAAACAGGACACCTTGAGGAAAATATAAGAATACTTAAAACAGTAAAGTTAATTTATGTTGTTCTGAATAGAGAAGTTTCTGTCATTCATTGGCACCTGTCATTGTGTCATAAGTTTTGAAGGAGAGGAATAAAATAACACATATGCTAATACAGTCTTTGAAACTATAATAGGAGTAAGAAAAATTTAGTACTGTAGAGTCCTGCTTCTTCAATTTGCATTGATGCATCAATTTTCAGTTCATAAAATGAAAATAGGAGCTATCTCATACATGTGTGAGTGGTATACGTGTGAAATTAGAAATAAATAATATGAACAGTCTTTCAAAGATATGTAAAAATATAGCAATATAATATTTACATACCTTCCCATGAAGCCTGACAGGACATTATATTGACTTTTCAATCTACATTCCTTACATCGCTAGACAATATTTGTCATTCTAGATTTTCATTCTAAACATTTACAGCATCAGTTCTGACAGCTCTACAAATACCCTTAAAGAGACCTTCACAAGAAAGCACAAGTGGTCAAACTGCAGAGAACAACTGATCTTGGCATGCCCAGCCCCAATTGCATTATCAAGAACACTGCTCCTATACCTTCTGCTTAGGAAAAACTGGGGAGTAGGGGACAAAAGTACTGTAAGAACTAGAAAACCAAGAAAACTCACATAAGATTATGTTTACTAGAAATGACAGGGAAGCTTTGCCCCTGAAAAGCAAACAAAATGGCTACTTGAACAAGATCTGAATAAGAATTAATTACACCTACAGACATACTAACATGGTAGAGGAAAATCTCACAAGGTCCCACTTTTAAACAAAGAACTGTAAGAAAGTAAAGAGTGCTGAATGCAAAATAAAGTGTGCCACAGGTATAACCCCCCAACAATGGTTAGCCAATATGTATAAGTCAGTCCTGAATTCATACATCTACATATAAGTAACACTAAAGAGACTGAGCAATATATATTTATATTATTTTGCTTGCATACACACACACAAACACACACAACAACAACATATTAATAACTAAATAGTAGAGATAAATTAGAAGAGCAAGATAGAGGAGAGAAGATGTAGTAGAATAAGAGAAAAAAGAAGAAATGACATATAATTATATTTTAATTTTAAAACATAAAATGAAATGAAAATATTCTGAAATGACAACTCTAATAGAACCAGATTGGTTTCAGTGCTCTCAAATAAAAAACAGATATTTTCTCTTTATGATAATTATGGAATATATGTTTTTTATGGATCAGATATTTTGTTTGTTGTTCTAATTTCTAATAGTGTCTTTTAAAAAAATAATTTTAATTTCATTGCTGAACATATTTCAGAGATACATGACAGAATACATCCATATTTTGAGCTCTCTAAAAATGTGCTCTGTGTTGTAACTGAGGGCAATCTTTTTCACCTTCCTCTTTCATATTTTTTCATATTGCAAATAAAGTGACAAATATTGCAATACATCCCTCATAAAAACCAAAAAATATGATAAGCACTAATAAGTGTGATATTTTTTCATTGTCCTACCTATAGGTAGAAAGAAAATAACAGGGGGGCGGAGCCAAGATGGTGACGAGCACACATAGTTTCTGAGCGGTGGAATACCTGAACTTCTGAGTTGGTGAATGGAAGGACCTCTAACCCAGGAAGACAACGACGGAGCTTTCTAGACGACAGGGAACATCACAGGAGGTGAAAACTTTGGTCTCGGGTCACCCGGGGACTTGTTTGGGGAAGGAGAGAAATGATCCTTTGATCTCGTGGCACTCCCCTCCCCCAGACCTCCCTCCACCTCTGCACAGCGGCACAGCTGACTGGTCTTTCTCAGAGCAGACCTAACTGCCTGAGGTATACAGCCACTGGGGCAGAGCTCCAAGCACTTTAGCAGCAGGCAAAGATCAGCAGTACGTGTCCTGGAGTCAAAGATCCCCGCGGAGGCTACACCATCCTCCCAGGGCCCAAGTCTGCTGGACACCATACTAGCTCCACAGGATCGCCATCAGTGACTGTACAGCCCGCCCAATCTCACAGTGACAGAGAATACGCCATATATTCACCAAAACCAGGCAGAAACGCCATACAACCTAGATACACCAGGCACTGGGCCTCCCAAGCTTGGAGAGCACAGTGAAGAGACCCCAGGACTTCCCAGAAAGCATCAGGACTAGCGACCCAGTCTCCAGTTACAGTGGGACTTGGTGGCGGGGCAGCACTGAGCTGGCGGGGCACAACAGCCCTCCAGTTTATGACTAACCAGGGCCAAACCAGAGAACAGAGAGCCTGGTTACACCAATCACTACTGACGTGACCACCCTGAAATCTCCAGCTGCAGCAAGACCTCAGAACCTGGCAGTGACAGCAGCACAGAACTGGTGGGGCACATCTAAGAAGCAG
>REGO01001159.1:165143-181032 GCA_010120015.1 Rhombomys opimus
TTTTTTTTTTTTTTTTTTTTTTTTAATGCAATCAGATTTGTTTTGATGCTTGTATGTATTTTCCCAGGGATTACCGTTTGGTATTAGATAACTAATATGTGTTCAAGTCATTTTAGAAGACTCTTTCACACTCAGCCTTCCTCTGTTTGCTGTAGTTCTTCAGGTAAGGTTGAAGCCTCATGAGGTTTTCCTGTCAACTTTGGTATGTCTAATAGTATCAACCTTATAAATATCATGTTTTGACAGTGATGCTATTGAGATTTTATGGATGTAGATTCTAAACTTTAATCACATAATCCATCAATACAACCTCATTTTTTTGTGTGTCTGGTTATTCCATAGATCCAGACAGTGGAGCTATATCAAGGGGACAGCAAGCAGGTAAAGGCAAGAGTTTCCCATTTTCTCTGTTCTTATATAGCTTTCTTTTTCCATGTGCTTATATTCCAGGAGAAGGTGTGGCCCAGATTAAAGATGTGTCTTTCCACCTCAAGATCCAGATCAATAGAGTGTGTCTAGAAGGGACTAGAAGGGTATACACCTACTTCAATGCAAACAAAAATAGTCTCTCGTAGGTGATCCCTACATTTATGGATTGTAGTTTGTTCCAGACATAGTCAAGTTGACAACCAGTGATAGCCATCACAGTATTTTAAGTTTAATAAATTTTTTACTCATTTTACATTCTGCTTTAGCAGCTTCCCTCCCTCTCCACATTTACCCCCTTTCCTATTCCTCAGAAAAAAACATATTTACTTTATCTGTTCAACTGTTGACTGACATAAGTGTACTAATTTCATAAGTTAGCTATTATGAATAGTGCTTCCACACCATAAATGTATTGATATTACTGTGGAATTCTAATTTATATTCATTCACTTGTATTCTTGAGTGTAACTGGCCTACATGGTAATTCTATGCTTTGATTATGGATTCTTCATATGACTTTCCGCAGCTGAAGATTTAGTTGACATCTCTTCCTGCATTATAAGAATGTATTTACCTCATTATTTGTTTCTGTTTCTATCCATTCTGATTAGGGTAAGAATTATTCTCTTTGTGGTCTGGATACCTATTTCTCTGGTAGCTAAGTGTATTTCTGTTTTAAGAAAAATCTTTTTTTTTTTTTGAAAATTAAAAATGTCATTTGTACATCTTAGGGATATATTCATTTAGCTAATTTGCTTATTTGAGTCTTTGATATTTAAATTTTCAGGATATATATTGAGTATAGTAATACATATATTAAAATTCCCTGATAGATGAATAGGTAGCAGTCATTTTCTGCCATTCTTCAGACTGCCTGTTAACTTTTATTCCTGCTATGTAGAAGCTTCTAAACCAGATGAATCATCTTTTATTTTCTTGCTATTATATCTTACACATTGAAGAACTTTCCAAAAATAAGAGTCACCAGATATGTCTATTTTCTGTGAAGTCACTCATCTTAGATCATACATGTTTTCCCAAGTTGAGGTCACCTGTGCAGCTTGAGTCATTGAATACTGACCCGGGGACAGCATATAACCTGGGGTTGGCTTGGCTTTATGTTTCCATGCATTCTATCACTGTAATTAGGAACCTAAGAGTACTTAGTTATTGCAAAGATGAAAGGGATTTGACTGGTGTCTGTAGATCTCTATTAGGGAGGAGTCTCAGGCAGAGAATATTCAGGAAGCGGGAGCCGTTGTTGCTTGTTGTATGCAAATATACACCAATGAGTATTAAGACTACCAAAGGAAAGCTATGCCATATCTCTACCCTGACCCAAGGGAAAGGCTTTAAGAATTCTCCATATATATTTGACCTTGGAGTCCTTGGCATGGAAAGACACATTAACTAAGAACTTCCTTCACACAGAGCTCCCCCTGGGCCCTCCATCATGTCTTTCTTGTTTTTCCCTGATTTATAATGCTGCTGTTAGCTCATCTTTAAAATGCTACTCATTTTTGAGAGAAAACTTCAATTACATAAGAAATAATCTTTTTATAATCTTCTTTTGCTGTAATTTAGCATCACTGTTCACATCCAAATCAGTTCACAGTGTGGATGACTAAATCAAATGTGATTCAAATTTGTTATTTAATTTTCTAGGTATGCTTACATTAAATTTTTCCTTTTTACTAAAAAAAATTGACAAAGTGGTAGGAAAATCCAGGCAGGGCAAAAGGGAATCCAAAATATCATTTATAGCCATCTGCTTACTACATTCTACTTTCAACACATGGTTATCTATCTGCCAAAATATTATGTCGCAAGTGCTTTGATTGGCCAGGCACATTTTATCTGTGCTGGATCTTGGTTGTTGATGGGATTTAGAATCATCATGGAAACAAACCACTAGGTTGTAATGGCTCCCAACTACCTGTAATTCTATTTCCTCTTGGCTCCTTGGGAACTAGGCACAGACGTTATCACACATAAATACATAAAGAAAAAACACTCCCACACAAGAAATAAAGCATAAAGATGCTTTTAAAGTTCTTAATTAAATTGCTTCTTGACAAAACTCTTGTCATAGGAACAAGAAAAAGACTGAGCACAACTCCCTCGTGCTGGAAGACATCAAGTGTCCAGCTTCACTGGCTTGTTTTCTATATTTTACTTCAATACGTATCTTAGTTTTCCCTTTTGGATAACTCGTGTGAATCTTGATCTGGACAACCTTCAGTTCCCATCCCTGTGAAGCTGCAGGCAAAAAAATTCAGAGTTCAAACAAAGCCAAGTGTGGTAGATAATTTCTGAAAATACAACACTTACGATGATAAGATAGGAAAATTATCACATGATAAAGACCAGCCATCACAATGTAGTGAGATTTTAGCCAGTATAATACACATAGTAATACCTTGCTTCAAAATAATTTGATAGGGAAATGAATATATACATATATACATATATAAATACATACATACATATACATACATACACGTACATAAACTTATAAGACACATGAACTTATGAGACACACAATCTATGAGACATATATATTGAAATGCAGAATTTGTTCTATATTTGTTCAACTTAATAACGTCTTACACATTGAGGATGGTCAATAGTCAGAGACTAGTTTCCTAATTTACATTAAAACTATTAACATATAACACCCCTGTGCCAAAATATATTTTGTCTTCGTGGAGCTCCTATCCTCTCCACATCATGCTAACTCCCCCTTCTTTCATGATTCTCTTCACTCTGCTGAAGGTTTGGTTTTGAGTTGTATTATCTGCTTTGATACACTGCTAGGTAGATAGAGTCTTTCAGAGGCCCTCTGTGGTAGGTTCCTGTCTTGTTACTTGTTTTCTCCTAAGTTCCTAGTAGGGGAACAGGGACTATTTCTGACAGGAACTCAATGTCAGGCTCTTTGACCCCCACCCCCCAAGAGAAGAGCAGCCCTTCTAGGTAACAGAGGAGGACTTTGCAGCCAGTCCTGAAGATACCTGATAAAACAGGGTCAGATGAAAGGGGAGGAGGTCCTCCCTTATCAGTGGACTTGGAACGGGGCAGAGAGGAGATGAGGAAGGAAGGGTGAGATTGGGAGGGAATGAGGGGGTGGGATACAGCTGGGATACAGAGTTAATAAAATATAACTAATAATAAAAATTAAAAAAATAATAATAAATGTCTTAACATAATGTTTGATATCCATTAAAAAAATCAACATTTCCTGGATCCATTATGGTAGTCAGATAATATACAGAGCAATTTAGATTGACTCTTTGATGAGGGTGTATTCATTTTTCAGAAAATGACGTAGTTGATGCAAATATTCTAAAGTTTGGGGCTCTTGTATCCATGTCTCTACAGTTATCTAATAATAAACTTACAGGTAGTAACAGATGTTACAATTCCCAACCAGCATAAGAAATAAAACTCAGTTGCCATTTGTCTGACCAGTAATTGGAGTGCTGCAGGTTTAAATCATTTCTTTTCATGTTTCAAAATATCTCTAAAGGACCAAAGCCCTGACCTTAATGCATACACTCTTGGTGGAATATCCTCAATATGGCTCTCCTATTACATTGCATCTGTTTGTGCAAAGGTGTTTAATGGAAAGTGCAGAGTCTGAGTAGTATGTTCTACCTTTCCAGAAGACAGAGGCCTCCAAGAGAAATGAAAATAATGTCTAAATTTCTGATGTTTAGCCACAGATCGAGTGATCTGGGAAACAAAAGAAGGAGCACTATTCCTGCAAAGAGACTTTGGGATGCCCAAATCAAAGACTCAACTCCTGAAGTCATCTTTTACGTTTGTGTCAGAAAATCTCTATTAATCCCATGAAAGTACTGACAAAGAACAAGAAATATTTAAACTGTTTATAAGAACAAGAAAGTTGTATAAAGCCAATGATAGTGAGATTTACAGATTAAGGTCTGAAGTCTGAGTGCTTAGACTAGATAACTACTGCTTAAGAGTCCTCTAATCTGGTTTTTGCAGAAGAGGATGCAGTAGCCATGTACTATCTGTTAATTACCAAAACAAGTGACTAATAGGGAGGTATGTAAGGAGAGAATCACGGTTTCCTCTTCAGGAGAAGTGCAATGCAGGTGAGCATTTCTTCGGGTACTGGTATGGTGGCAAAATTTAATACAACATTTTTGTCAATAAAGTCTGCTTAATAGAAGGAGAACACATGCAAACACTAGCAAAGTGTTGTAAAAGTAATTGTTTCATAAAAAAATATAAAGGTATGTGGCCCTGTTCCTGTGAGTCACATGGACCCCTATAATCTCACAACATGGGGCCAATTTTCTGGAGGATAACTTAAGAACTGAAAAGAACACTCTGATACCAAAGATAAACCAGATGACTGCACAGGTATCATAAGGATTGAGAAGGGAGCCTCTCTCACTTATAATGAGGTGAGACAGAAGCCCGTGGTTTTTGCATTCAAGTGATATCTCAACATCTACTCTGGGATAAGGGTACTAGGAAGATGATCAACATTTGGCCACTCTATTTTGTTTTGCCCTGTCTACTACTTTATTTCCTCTGGGAAAAAAGCTGTGGAAGGTCTTAGTTTTCTTCCCTCTAAGTTTCTCCCTGACAATGTTCACCTCTTTTGTTGTCTCTGTTCCGAGTTATAGAAATCAGAAATTTTTAGATTTAATTTGAACTATCAACCTAGATGTCCCTCAGTGGAGGAATAGGCACATAAATTGTGGTACATCTCCACAAAGGAATACTGTTTAGCAATTAAAAACAAGGAAATCATGAAATTTGCAGGCAAACAGACAGAACTAGAAGAGATCATATGGAGTGATCTAACCCAGAAACAGAAAGACAGGTATGGTATATACTCACTAATAAGCAGATATTAGCTGTATAATATAGGACAACCATCTACATATCTAAAGAAGCTAAACATTAAGGAGGCCCCTAGGGAGGATGCTTAAATCTCACTCAGAATTTCAAACAGGATAGACCCCAGAAGGGGTGGAAGAGAGGAAAGAAGATGGGAGTCTACTATAGAGGGTCCTCTGAAAGGATTCACGTAACAGGGGATCAAAGCAGATACTGAGACTCAGGGCCCAACTTTGGGAAGAGTTCATGGAGTCTTACGGAGGAAGAGAGGGGTAGGATTAAAGGGACATGGAGAGAACAGGAGACCCACAGAACTAAAAGGTCAGAGCAGAGGGGGTCCTGCAGAGACTGATGAACCATTGGAGGACCATCGTCCCCTGCTCTGATGTGGCCTATTAGCAGCTTGGTCTCCTAACTCCATGCAGATCTCTGAGGGAGGGAATCAAGGGCTGCTTCTGTCATGAGCTGAGTTAACTGCTCTCTGATCACTTGTCCCTGATGATGCAGCCTTGCCAGGCCATGGAGGAAGAGGATAGAGGCAGTCCTTATGATACTTAACAGGCTATGGGCAGTTGGCAGTAGTGGAGAACTCCACATTTCAGTGGACTAGGGAAAGGAGATGAGGGAAAGGGGGAGGGAAGGTGGGGATGGGGGAGTTGAGAGAGGGAGCTTCAATAGGGATATATAATTAATAAATTGTGAAGAAAAAATACACACAAATTAAAAGAAGAGAGAATCACAGATCCCAATGTCAGTTTGTTTGTTTGTTTGTAATTTATTTCTGATTTAAGGTACGGATTGAATAAGGAATTTGTCCCAGGGAAGGAGTTTTGCCTTCAAGTGAGGAATGATAACTTTGAATATACTTTTTCACAGCATTCTTAACTTGCTCAAGAAAGGCAATAGGATCTCCACTAAGCTCTGGTAAAGAGTGAAGATTGTGGCATGGCAGCTGACACAACATTACTGCGGTTTAGCCCTCAAGCACACACACACACACAAAGTAATTAGCATCATTTTCACTTATTGCTCTTGTTCTTATGATTTCATCTTGAGGTACTCATCCAGTCTGATTTCACATAGGTGAAAGTGAATTAGTAAAAGCCAACAGGGAGACTAATTGAAAGAGAACTAGAAACTCACAATAAAGCACACCTTCCAACATGGTCTTAACAAAAAAGCAAGAAATGGTTAGAATGTCTACCTTCAGGTGGAAGACTGAGAGTAAGTTCTAGCATGTCCTGTCAGACTCCACTCTTGCCTTTGCTTCTGGAACACAGACTACACCAGTATTTGGCCAGGAGTTAGGTACAGTTTGTCTTGCTCAGTACAAGAATTTTTTCTTGATTGTCAGGCATCATGTTCCATCTGTAAATAAAAGTGAACAAAAACAGCACTATATTTTTGCTCAGAAAACTGGGAACCACATCTTGCTTACTTTTTCTGATTCTGGGAATAACTTGGCTGGCAAGAGAAGATTTTCCTATGTATGTAGAAAACATTGTCTCATATACATGGGAAGTTAACGGTTTTCTCTCTTAGTTATAAAAGAATCACCTTCCTGCAAAGATTTGGGGAAACAACACAAAAAAAGAAAGAAATAGAGAAAGGAAGAAAGAGAGAGAGAGAGAGAGAGAGAGAGAGAGAGAGAGAGAAGCAAATAAACAAAGGATCACTTGACCAATAATTGCAGGAAAATTGATAAGTCCTCAGTAGCTTGTTGATGCAACAAGTGTTATTTTCAGTCTAGAATAATTTTTTAATCTGATTATATGAAATGTAGTGATCTTGCCACAAGATAAAACAAAAAAAAAAACCCAAACCAAACCAAACCAAAACAAAACAGGTGCTATCTAAAGATTACATGGCTGCACCAACTCTAATGTAAAAATTATCTGAGTTAGGTTACCACCAAAATAACAGGTAGACGAAGTATAAGCTAAACAAGAATAAGCAATGGAAAGCATAAACTTCCCAAAGTAGGAAAGTTTCTGAGAGCTCATAGCAAGGTGCAAAAGTGCATTTACTAAAGGAGGTTTAAGCTAAAGGAGCAGAGAGATTCCCTGGTTTCAATTCGATAGAAAGGATGCAATGCCTGACTATAATAAATATGAAAATAATCCAATTGTAACTGTGTATAGCCACCAAAAAGTGTCAATTGGAAAGTAACACCAAAAAATGTCACTAGCAAGTCTATCAGGACTCCCTTCAACACCTCATTACCTTTGTAAATGAATTCTTAAGACATGAAGACATGCAGCTTTGTGTACATGACAGTTCACAGCACAGCAGGCAAAGCACAATCACAAAGGTGAGAGATGACAAAAGCCAAGGAAACCATTGTCCTGATCAATATTAAACCAGATTTATGTTATTTTAAAATACTTAGAAAATGTAGCTTTTCCTAAAGGATACTTGTCATATCCAGGTGATTGACAAGCTCAGTTTCATAGATGCTGACAGGATGGGCAATATGCTATTTCTGCTTTGTATCAGAAAGCCTCTATCAAGATAATAATTTTATATGGTTTAGATAATTACTAATTAATAAGACTTTAGAAAGTTTAGGTTGGTATAGTTCTTCCCAGTCTAGAAAAGATCTCCTACCCTGTTTTTACTCCAGTGTTAGAGAATTTAATACTTAGTATTAAATTACTAAGTAATTTAAAAGACAATTACTTAGTATGGTGCAAGGATTCAGTCACAGTGTGCTCCAAGGCATTTAATATTTGGCTGCCCTCCTAATGTGCCCATTTTAAAACTTGTGTCTGTGAGACAAAACACGAACACATAGTGACCATATATCCAAACAATCCAGTATCAAATGATCATGCCTGAAAATGAAATAAAAGTAAAATTCTGCAGAAGGAGTATGCTATACTTAAATATATATTATATATTATGATTATAATATTACATATAATTTTCATACATAGTAGGTTATAAAATAACATAAATTTATAAACATAGTATTATAAAATATATAATATAATAGATGTTATCAATTAATTAAAAATATGCCAGTATTTTGAAAAAGAAAGAGAAGTATATGGGAGATTTTTAGCAAAAAAAAAGGGAAGGGAGGAATGATGTAGCTATATTTTATTCTCAAAAAAAAAAAAAAAAAGAAATGAGTATGTACCATCTGTGTCTTTTTGGGTCTGTGTTATTAGAGGATTTTAGCTATATGTTACAGGAAAAATTTATTACAATGCACAGTACACAAGAAGATAAGTAAAAAGGCAGGGCCAAGAGAGGATGCTTAAATCTCACTCAGAAGGGACAGAGGTGGTGGATGAAAAGAGAGAACATGGTAGGAGTGGGATCACAGAGAAGAATAAGGGTGGAGAATAGGGGTGGGAAGAAGAAAGACCTGCAGAGAAAAGAAAAACTGTGGGTGGGGCCATCTCTGTGACACGCTGGAGACTTAAGTCAGAATAGGCCTCTGGGAGAATATGAGGGGGACTCTAGCTGAGACTCCTAGTATCAGGGGCTACAGAGACTAAAGAGAACACTCCCTAATTAGACAAGACTACCAGTAGAGGGAGGAGAACAATAATCCACTCCACCCCAAAAGAAATCGATCCAAAACTTACTCAGCCTACAGGATTCCAGGGACAGAGATTAAACAGACTAAGTAGATAATGAGGAAATGTTAGAGACTGAGGAAATGTCAAAGCAATGTCTGATCCAGTACAAGAGCCTCAAGGTAGAGAGCCAACCGCTGACACTATTAAAGATGATACTCTGTTATTCTTGCATACATTAGCCTATCAAAGTTGTCATCTGAGAGGCTCCACCCAGCAGTGGTTCAAAACAGATACTGAGATTCACAGCCAAACATTTGGGTGAAGCATAGTTAGTCTAGTGGAAGAGTGTGGGGAAGGATAAAAGGACACAGAGGTGACAATAGCTTCACAACAAAGCCAACAGAGCTAACTAACAAGGACGCAGAGGGACCTATGGAGTTTGAAGCACCAACAAAGGACTATGCATGGACTGTACCTGTCTCCTCTACATATATGCATCCGATGGGCAGTTCAAGCCTCATGTGGGTCCACTAGTAAAGGCTGTGGGGGCTGTCTCTTATGTGGATCCGGTTGCCTGTTTTTCAGCACTCCACCCTAATGGGACTACCTTAACAGGCCACAGGGGAAGAGTACAATGTCACTCCCCATGCAACTTGATAACTGGGGTGGATGGGCATGGGAGCTTTTCTTTTCTGAGGAACAGGGGAAAGGAGATAGGGAAGGAGGGAAAAACTGGGAGGAGTGATGGGAGAGGGCCATGACAGAGATAAAAATTGAATAAATAAATAAATAAATAAATTTTAAAAAGGAATAATTTTATAAATTAATAACAAAATTCCAACTGCATACAATTGAATGACACTAAATTTAGAAGAACTCTAAATTGAGTTCTTAAAGGTCCTAATGTATTAATGAGCAAGCTTAAATATGTTATTACTTTTTCCCAGTATTATTGAAATTGATGACTATATTTTACATTTGTTTAATGTTTACAAAACCAGAAAGTGAGATAGTTAATCTGTAACTATCCTTACTGCAAAGCTTGTAGATGTGACTTTAACCCAGGGAACCCACATGTTAGAAGAGTACTGATTCCCCACAAACTGTTCTCAACCTTCTCAAGCTTGTAACACACACACGCACACTCACACACCACACTTTATGGTAGAAATGTGACAATGAGTTTAAAAATATATCCATACGACATCATCTCATAATTTTCATATAAGAAAGAGTATTGTGTACATCTCTCCCACTGCTCGCAATGTTTTGCCGTCTACATTAAAAAGGGGTAGGAAATTTCTTGGCTGCATATGAATTTCTAAGGTGCACTTGTTGACCTTATGTTGCTGACATCATCTTTTGGTGATATTTTCCTGACACTCTCATCCAGAACTTAATACATTGGAAATGGAAGCTATCAAAATTGAGTAAGCATCTACTCCTGCCTCCTGGCTAATCTCTGCAACCGATTAGGAAGCCAAGGGATACCCACAATAAAGAGCTGTTGGTTCTCATAACCCACTAAATCCCTTAGCCCTTATTTTAGTTTGTGAGACAGCTTGCTTCTTTTTTATACATTTGTCTTAAGCTTTTATTATTATTATTATTATTATTATTATTATTATGTTATTTGCAAATTGGCTCATGTTAAATAGAATCCATGCCATCAAGACCCTGTAAGGTGTCCAAGTTGCAATATATTTAGATTTCATTAGTTCCCCAGTGGATCCATATGAGAGCATATTAGTTTTCCTTCTTTCACTGCTCCACAATTCTTTAAATCATCAAATATCGGGTTCAGGACCCAGTTTTTTAAACCTTTAATTATATACTGTTAAACGAAAATTGGTACATCTGGGCCTGGAATCCTGTGGACTACCTACCTGCATGGATCTGTGTTTAGCTGCATAAGTAGCAGAAACAGGCTGTAACTAAGCTCAGCAGAGTCACTGAAGTTTTCTCATAACTAAGGTGAATCTATTGTACCTACTACTGACAGAAGGAGAAAATCTCCTGTCCCTCATCCAGATCCCTATGTACAATATGAGATTGTATTCACAATACCATGAAACAACTAAGAGAATCATGAATATGCTGAGCCAAAGCCATAGTAATTTTTAATCTTTCCTCAATGTGTCCACACCCCATGAATGACAGAGTTTATTGTATAGTTGATACTTGTCAATCATGATACATGGATCACAATTATCTGAACAAAATTCTGAGTTGAAAGAAGATAAATATTTTTTATAGAAACACTTTCAGCTATAGAATATGTTTTATTTCTATATTGATAAAGAATATCATATCATTGACTGATATATCAAAATAACTTTGTAATTACTGTATGTTATTTTATGATACTATACTATTTGCTATTCAGATATAATCCCATTTGACACATTTATCTTCCATAAAAAGCATTAAAAATCTCTTAGAGTAAATGTAGCTTGTTTTTGAGTTCCTCCTAACATATTCTATAAAACTATTTATATGATTTTTTTTACAAAGAAGAGAATTTAAAGCATTTTAATAAAACCATTTTTAATTTCACTTCTACGTGCTATAAAAGATTTTTATGTTAATTACGTGTTCTCACTGTGATAAACTAAATAGATACATATTTATTTTAAATATAAATATCACCTTTTGTACTTGTTAGACAGTTCAAATCTATTCAATGTTATGAAAATAACACAACTAATTACTTGTCCTCACTATGGATGGAAGCTCCAAATATGAAGCCGCATCATTAAGAGTATTATTTTATAATAGAGTAATTATGGAATCTGATTGATATGTTAATTTTATTGCTAAAATCATTTCAATGCATATTTACATATCAGAAAATTGTTTTGCACACTAGAAATATAGACAATTAAAATGAACACAGCTCTGTTCCCAACAGATTTCTATCTTTGATTCATATTACTTATAAATCTAATTCACATGTTAACCATCACATTATTAATTTACTTATAACAAGTAAGCCATTTCAAAATATTTTTTGGTATATCTCCTTCAAACATCCTTGATATTTATTTCAATTTTTTAATTTAATGTTATTCACTTTGTAACCCCACTGCAGCCCCCTCCCTTGACTCATCCCAGTCTCATCCATCCTCCCTCTTCTCCCTCTATGACCATTTCCTAGTCCCCTGATAGGGGAGGACAGCCTCCCCTTCTTTTTGTTGATTTTATTTTTATTTTTTAATTTTTGTATTTATTACAATTTATTTACTTTGTATCCCAGCTATAGCTTCCTCCCTCCTCCCCTTCTAATCCCACCATCCCTCCTTTTTCTCCTCCCATGACTCTTCTACAGTCCACTGGTAGGGGAGGTCCTCTCTCCCCTTCCATCTGACCCTAGCCTATCTAGTCTCATCAGGACTGGCTGCATTGTCTTCTTCTGTGGACTAGTAAGACTGCCCCTGCCTCAGGAGAAGGTGATCAAAGAGTCAGCCACTGAGTTCATGTCAGAGACAGTACCTGTTACCCTTACTACAGAGCCCATTTGGTGACTGAGTTGTCATGGGCTGCATCTGTGCAGGGAGTTCTAGGTTAAGTCTATGAATGGCTTTGTTTGGAGTATCACTCTCAGGGAAAAACAAAACAAAAACAAAATAAAACAACAACAACAACCAAGGACCATGTATGGATATAACCTAGAACCTCCGCTCAGATGTAGCCTGTGGTAGCTCAGTAACCAATTGGTTTCCCAAAGTGAGGGGAACAAGGACTATTTCTAACAGGAACTCAATGAAGATACCTGATAAAACAGGATCAGATGAATGGGGGGAGGTCCCCCCCCCCTATCAGTGGACTTGGAAAGGGGCACAGTAGTGATGAGTGAGTGAGGGAGGGACTGGGAGGGAATGAGGGTTCGGGGCACGGCTGGGATACAGAATTAATAAAATGTAACTGATAAAAATTAAAACAACAACAACAACAACAACAACAAAAAACCCACACACCTTGGCCCAGATTGTTTGTTTCTGTTTTTCTTCTTGTGGAGCTTCAGTGACCTCAAGGACTTTCTATTTCCCCCTTCTTTCATAAGATTTCCTATAATCTGCACAAAGTTTGGCTACGAGTCTCAGCATTTGCTTTAATACCCTGCTGGGCAGAGTCTTTCAGAAGCCTTCTGTGGTAGGCTCCTGTCCTGTTCTCTCTCTCTTCCCATGTCTATTCCATTTGCCTTTGTGCGTGAGAATTGAGCATCTTACCCAGCATCCTCATTTTTGATTAGCTTCTTTGGGTGTACAGATGGTTAATATGATTGTCCTATATTATATGTGGATATTATATTTAATATCCACTTACAAGTGATTATATACCATGTGTGTCTTTCTGCTTCTGTGATACCTCACCCAGGGCAAACTTTTTAGTTTCTACCATTTGCCTGCATATTTCATTATTTCCTTGTTTTTAATTGTTGAGTAGTATTCCACTGTGTAAATTTACCACAATTTCTATATCCATTCCTCAATTGAGGGATACCTGGGTTGTTTCCAGATTCGAGCTATTAGTATTTTTTATTTTTATATTAATTACAGTTTATTCACTTTGTATGGATTCTGACTATTATTAATAAAGCTGCTATGAACATGGTGGTGCTAAGGTCCTTGTTGTATACTTGAGAATATTTTAGATATATGCTTAGTGATATAGCTGTATCCTGAGATAGGAAATAAATAACCTCACTACAGAAAAATTAAAAGTAGCCAAGCACGCAAACACACTGCCACATCCAACATCAGAATCAAAGGATCTAACAACCACTGGTCATTAATCTCTCCCAACATGAATGGACTCAACTCTCCAATAAAAAGACACAGACTAACAGAATGGATGCTAAACAAGACCTAACAATGTGTTGCATACAAGAAATATATCTAAGTCACAGAGACAATACTACCTGCTAGTAAAGGGTTGGAAGAGAGTGTTCTAAGCAAATGGACCCAAGAAGCAGGAGTAGCCATTCGATTATCTAGTAAAACAGACTTTCAACTAAAATTAATCAAAAGAGTTGGGGAAGATCACTTCGTACTCATCAAAGGAAAATTCCACCAACAAGACATCAAAATTCTGAACATCTATGCCCCAAATACAAGGGCACCCACATTTGTAAAAGAAACATGTAATACAACTTAAAGCATACAAAAACCCTCATAAATTAATAGTGGGAGATTTCAACATCCCACTCTTAACAAAGGCCAGGTCAACAAAACAGAAGTTAAACAAAGAAACAACGACTCTAACAGAGGTCATGAATCAAATGCACCTAACACACATCTACAGAACCTTACACCCAAACATAAAAGAATTTACCTTCTTCTCAACACTCCTGGAACCTTCTCCTAGGCATATATCCTCCTCCCCTTCTATCTGACCCTAGCTTATTAGGTCTCATTAGGACTTGATAGATTGTCTCCCTCTGTGGCCTGTCAAGGCTGCACCCCAGCTGGGAGAGGTGATCCAAGAGCTATTAGGGAGCCCACTTGGAAACTGAGCAGTCTGTGGGCTCCCTCTGAACAAGGGACCTAGATCCTCTCCATGCATGGTCTTTAGTTGGAGTATTAGTCTCTGCTCCCCACACCCCTGCACCCTGCCCAAGTATTTTGGCTGTTATTCTCCTTGTGAGTTCCTGTTCCCTCCAAGTCTTTCTATCTACCTCTTCTTCCATATGGATTCAGGCTCTCTGCCCAAAGTTTGGCTGTGAGTCTCAGTATCTCCTTCAGTACTCTGGTGGGTAGAGTCTTTCAGAGGTCCTCTGTGGAAGGCTCCTGTCCTGTTCCTTGTCTTGTCCTACTTCGGATGTCTATCCTGTTTTCCCTTCTGAAAGAGGATTAAGCATCTTTCATTGGATCCTCCATTTTGTTTAACTTCTTTAGAGGTATAGATTTAAGTATGTTAATCTTACATCATATGGCTAATAGCCACTTATAAATGAATATATATCATTTGAGTCTTTCTTTTTCTGGGTTACCTCACTGATGTTGATCTTTCCTAGATCCCACCATTTGCCTGCAAATTTCACGATTTACTTGTTTTTGATTGCTGAGTTGTATTCCATTGTGTAAATGTACCATACTTTCTGTATCCATTCCTCCACTGAGGGACATCTAGGTTGTTTCCAGATTTTGGCTGTTACAAATAGAGCTGATATGAGAAATTACTATTTTTTAATTAAAATTGTTACTTTATTCATTGAACAACTCTTTTTTCTAATGATTCCTCATGGTGAAATTCATATTTGTGTCTTTGGCGAAAATATCAAAGAAGTGGTCCTGTTCCACCATGTACTACATGGTTTTCATTTGTTTCAAATTCCATATGTACTGTCCCATGATAATCTGAATATATGACATGGTTCATCATATTTCTATTGATTAGTCACTATTTTCCTATCTTAATAAGAATTTTGCTAGGAGGCAAATGCGTAGGATTTTCTCATATTCAGTGTTTCCCTGCTACCAACTCTTACTATTTACTTGTATTTGTATTTGATACCTGGTTGCCTAATAAACAGTGATTCAAGGTCCCTGGTTACCTTTTCATCTTTATCCATTACCTTCAGAAAATAGTCTTATTCTCAGGTACACCATGTTACTCAAGGATTATTTTATGGATTTTTTATTCTAACACTAGAATTTACTGTATTTTCAACAAATGTATTCCATTTAGTGAAATATTAAACTGAATTATGGGTAATAGAATTTTTGGTAACAATTGGTGTTTGCTACTATTATAGTCATATATATACACCTTATTGATTTTGGTTATTCACATATATTGATTATCATGAGTATTATTAGTATTTCCTATTTATGTTCTGGATACAGGATACATTTCTTTCACTTATGTATCTATATAATACCCCCCTGTCATAGGACCAAAAAAATCAGTAACTTTAAAATTAAATTTTTTTTAATTTTTTTTATTTAACTTTTATTAAATACACTTTATTCCTTTTGTATCCCCCCATAAGTCCCTCCCTCCTCCCCTCCCAGTCCCACCCTCCCCCCTTTCTGCATGCATGCCTCTAGTAT
>REGO01001159.1:181042-212600 GCA_010120015.1 Rhombomys opimus
AAAGCCAGCCCACAGCTTAAAATAGCCTCTGGGTAGCCAACCCCAGCGTGCCTCGTGGGCAATGCAGATAGGTCCACATACACGGAAGCAAGCCAGATCCTCAGCCTTAGCCAAATATGGAAAGCAATCTATGACCACTTGGGTGATTCTGTAAACCACAGAGAACACTTGAAAAAATTGCTAAAGCTGAAAAATTGCATAGAAGGAATATACTGCACCAGACTGTTTTCTGATGCTCCAAACGTTAGCTTACCTTAGACTCAGATTCAGGTAGTTGAAATAGTGTTTTAGGTTCTCTTTATCCTTGGACACATGCCAACAGGTTCAAACCTGACACTTGACAAACAAAACATTGTCCATAAGATCAGTCAGCAACGATTTTGGCTTTGGTGTTGCATGCCTTCCAATGGCTGCCTTCAATGTCTGTACTCCATTAGTTTCTTCTCTTCTTTAATTCCTGAGGTCACTCCTAGCATATATCCAAAATATGCTCAAGTATACAACAAGGACATTTGCTGAACCATATATGTAGCAGCTTTATTTGTAATAGCCAGAATCTGGAAACAGCCCAGATGTCCCTCAACTGAGGAATGAATGCAGAAACTGTGGTACATTTACACAAGGGATACTACTCAGCAATTACAAACAAGGAAATCAAAAAATTTTCAGGCAAATTGTGGGATCTAAAAAAGTTCATCCTGAGGGAGGTATCCCAAAAGCAAAAAGGCACACATAGTAGGTACTCACTTATAAGTGGATGCTGGATCTGTAAAATAGGATAAACATACTAAAATCTGTACACCTAAAGAAGATAAACAAGAAGAAGGATCCAGGGTAAGATGATCAATCCTCACTTAGAAAGACAAATTGGAAGGGCATTGGAAATAGGAGAAAACAAGAAAGGGGACAGGAGCCTACCATAGAGCGCCTCTGAAAGACTCTTCCTAGCAGTGTATCAAAGCAGATGTTGAGACTCATAACCAAACCTTTGGCAGAGTGCAGGGAATCATATGAAAGAAGGACGGGGGGTAGTAATACCTGGAGAGGACAGGAGCACCACAATGACCAAATATACAAATATATCTGGGCACAGGGGTCTTTTCTGAGACTGATACTACAACTAAAGATGAAGCATGGGTATAACCTAAAGCCCTGCTCAGATGTAGCTCATGGCAGCTCAGCAACCAAGTTGGTTTCCCTAGTAAGGGCAACAGGGACTCTTCTCCTACATGAACTCAGTGGCTGGCTCTTTAACCACTCCCCCTGAGGGAGAAGTAGCCTTGCCAGGACACAGAGGAGGACATTGCAGCCAGTCCTGAAGAGACCTGATAAGCTAAATCGATAGAAGGGGAGGTGGACCTCCCTTATCGGTGGACTTGTAGAGTGGCATGGAAGGAGGTAATGGAGAGAGGATGAGATTTGGAGGGTATGAGTGAGGGGGCTACAGCAACATGAATAAAATATAATTAATGTGAAAAAAATTAAAAAATTCTGGGATTCGCCTTATACAACATATACAACACTCCATTTGAACTTTGTACCAGAGTTCTTGCAGTCATGAGGGCCCAATTTTCTTATCTTTTAGTGTCCTTATCTACTTAAGGTATATATACTTGATCCTCACCAGCCAGCTATATTCCAAATCTAATTTCAGACTAACTAGCACATCATCATTAAGAGAATTTTTTTAAATAAATAAAGGTAGAGTATAAAAGAGCCTTTTAATATTATTTTTAAATTACTTTTTAAAATATGTCATAAATTCTCAGCTTATGTGCAGTCCCCAGGAATTTTTAATATCTGTGAATGCTAATTAACACCACACTGCTTACTACAATGTTTTTCTAAAAGGCAACCTCAAAACATTCCATTATTGTTATTAAATATTTACTGAATTTGAAGTATGTCCTCAACACTGTAAAGAAAGGCAGGAAAAGATTCCACTTCTAAGGCATTTTTGTGCTCAGAAGTGCATCAAGGCAAGAATATGCACACATGATTTTTTTCTCAAATTGCACTGAACTCACTCTAATATTTATTTATGAATGCCCTTCTCTGTAAATGTAAAATATATACACTAAATAATGTCAGAAAAGACTTTTTTGAGAGGAACTTGACACTGAATAACCATACAAGACCTGCCAAGTGCTTTGATCTCCTCTCCTGGGAACGATGTTTTTACATGAAATACTTCTTTCTCTGAATCTATGCTCTTTAACATTGGAACAAATGACATTTGTGTAAGAACCCTGTGTATCATGAAGGTTTGTTAAGTTCTGTGGCCTTCTTCAGTGGCATTTTGGCTTGTTCCCACTACATGGCCGTATAGAGTTGCTCCTCTCCCCAATCTATTCCCTCCACCTAAACAGTTGTAAGTGCTGCATAAAACATTACTGGGAATCTCTTGATGAAACTAAAACCCATTAATCAACTGGGAACTAAGTCTTACACAAGAAGGAGACAAATGTGAATCCTATTAACATATTGTTTTCACCAAAGACTTAAAATTTTAAAGAAATCCAAGAAAAAGAGGAGTTAATGATACGTCTTAGTAGTGGAAATAACTGGAACTCATGGAAGTTCTCACCCGTTTCTAGAAGCTCATGAAATCCAACTAAAAGAACATTGTCTGACCCTAATTACCCTTTTTCTAAATACCATAATTGGATTACTTTTCAATTATTTTAGTACTTTACAGTGGTGGTTAAATCTATACAAATGAAATTTTAATGGGCATGTTTGAACCATGAAAAAGCTATAGCTTGCCTTTGTCCTTTCACTGTTAGTAGCAGGTATTACAAAACTCAAGTACATAACGAAAGTTAGCAATGTTTATGAATATTTCTGAAAAAATGAGAAAATTATCATTTAGAAATATTGAGAAGTTGATTATTTAAAATACGGTGCTCTCTATCATACTGCTATTACTTTCTGTTACACTGTAATAACATAAATATGAATATGTTCATGATGTTCAGAAGATACACCTGAGGCTAACAGGGGAGGATCAGCAGAAAAGAAAGTACCCAATGGAATAGCTACACCTACCTATCAACCCAGCACCAAAAATATAGCGTTCAGGTGTTCCCTGAGGTTTGCTGAGTGACTGAATGCCTGAAAAATGGTAGCTCTAGATTCAGGGAGAAAACCCTAGCTCACATGAAAAAGCCAGAGATTTATAGAGAAGGACATTTGAAATTGTACCCTGCCTCCTATCCTTACAGGCACACTTATCCCTACATTCATATATGTATAGCATACACACGGGTACCATGATTACATTTACGCACCTACATAAATGCAAAAAAAAATTAAAATAAAAAATTTCAGATATATACATTGCACACGCATGTCGTGTATCAATGTGTTTGTCACATATTTTAGTGGCTGATGATTTTTAAAACAAAGCTAATATATATATACGCATATATTAATGCAAAGTTTGGTTTGATTTTCCTAGAATGGTCTTAGGCATGTGAGGAAGGAGGATATAAAAAACTTGGGAGTCAAAGAAGCAGAGAAAGATTATAAACCACCATGAGAACCCCAACATGGTAACCTCTCTCCCCTATCATATATGTCAGGACGTGGAGAAAAATAAATAAATAAATAAATAAAACACTCCAAAATTCATGACCCTCCTAAGAATGGCTAGTCTTGGCCAAACTCTACCAGACATAGCTAAATAAAAGATCTCTATTTCTCTCTATCTCCCTCTCTCTGTCCCTCTCTTCCTCTCTTTCTATATCTTTGTCTGCTCCCTGCTCTCACTTTGTCTCTATCACTCTCTGTCTCTTTTTCTGCCTTTTTCTCTCTCTTCATCCCTCCCTCTGCACTATTTTTTCATTGCATACAAATAGTAATAAATGTAAGAACAGCACCTATTTATAGGGACAATGACTGACACATTGTTCAGTTTAGTGGACAAATGACTGTTTTCCAGAGCCATCTCATTCTCCTATTCCTTCTTCTGTTCTCCTATTCTCAATCTGTCCAAATTCTAGGAAAATCTGAATGAAGCAAGATTTGAGGCCTGCCATCATTATTCTGAGTTTCAGAATCAAACTTTCCTTTATAAAGAAACAGGATAATTTATACACACTTATTTACCTGCTCTATGATACTTCACACTTTATTGTAATTTCAACATTTTCTTATGTTGACGTTGCACATTTTTATAGGATAAAAAGTCTTATTTTAAGCAAATATTACATGGAATTTGCATGATCAATGCCTTGCTCTTATCTTAACACTATTTTAAGCATATGTAAAACTGAGATTATTTGACACCATTTTTTTTTTTATTCCTGATCTGCTTAAAACCACACCAATTCCTAAAGTAGAGTGACTAACATAGAGTCTGTTGTGCACTAGGATCCAATACAGCTCCGTGTGTATATTTGAAAATTAACAAAACCTATTCTTATCACCAGCTCTAGATTCAGGGAAAATCCCTGGCTCACAGAAACAAGGCAGAGGTTCGTAGAGAAGGACTCTTGAAGCTGTACCCTGCCTGTCATCCCTGTTTACACACAGGCAAATTTATCCCTACATACGTGTGCACTTACCGTACACACAGTTACCACAATCACATTCACATACTTACATGAGGAATCTAACGTAAAATATAATGAAACATATCAGGAATATGAATTGACCACACATGCCATGCATATCAAAGTGTTTTTCATATATTTTAGTGGCTGATAATTATATATATATATATGTGTACATATATATATATGTATATATATATATACATAATTGGGTACATACAATGAGAGTGTGTATTAAACACTAAATCATCTATACTTTCTTATTTTATAATTTCTCATAATCCTACAAATCAACTTTCCTATACATATGCACAAAAGAAACAGGAGTATTTATTGCCCAGTTAATATGAAACTGGACTTGAGGCCAATATTTGCCTACGATATATTCATTCAGTCTACACACTTGTATTATGAGGCAGTTTTATGTCAATCTTCTCTGTTCTGAAAGGGATTAATACAGGGAACAATAATCACAAATAACATCACATCAGAGAAGATAGTAGAACTTTTTTCACTAAACACATATAAATTGTTAAATTTATACTCTAAGTCCTTGCAAAAAGCTAATCAAGTATTATTTTTGCACTGGAAGAATAGAGTAATGTGGGATGGTAACTAATTTCAGAAATCAGTAATTACATTAAAATTTCTATAGTAACCATTTAAGAAATGAACCAGACAGGTTAAACTCTACAATTAAAAACCAGAGAATTCCAACGACTTTTCATACTTGAAAGTGCAATGTTTCAACAGAGCTGCTCTTGGCAATTGTTTCTGTGTTTTAGGGTGATATGTGCCCTGCGTAGACTGAGAAGAATAAAAATGTATAGGACAGAAGCTCGCTTTGTAGATTTTTCAGAAACTAATCCTGTCATTCTAATTCTTACAATAATAATCATGACCTATTTCTCTTAAATTGAATAGGATGCATGGTAAAATAAATATACATCGTGCATCCATCTAGATATACTTTTGCTCTATGGATTATAAGCACAAAACTTAGAAAATCTTTTTGTAGCCTTCTTTGTCTATGTTTCATGTTGGGACAATGACTACTAAACCATACATCCACCTGTGCATTAATTTTTTTAATTACCCATGTTTGAAAGTTTGCAACACTCTTCATGTTTCAGCCCCATGTTAGCCATCTTATGATGAGGAATAGAAGATGGCTTATTAAACATATTTTAATGTTAGTACTTTACAGAAGCCATCAGACATGCTTTATATATCGTATTAAGTGTGTGTTTTCTGTATCACATAATTTTGACAAAACTCCCTATATGCCTTTCAACAAAGCTGTGTAGACAACAAGTTATACACATGTGGAAAATAGAGCTTGAAATACTATTTGCTATATACCATCTGTGAACTTGGTATCTGTGCTAATATTTTTATAAAAACATGTCAAAATCCAGCAGTGCCTCAGTTGAACCAAGGTTTTGTAGCCATTATTTGCTACAAATTCTTCTTAATATATAGATGGAGAGTGCTTGTCTTATTTGTTTATCTATACTATGCCATTTTGGTCAAATATTTAAGTAACTCTTGCTAAGAGCATCAGAAACACCATGAAATTATAATACTACATATGCTCATTTTTTAATCACTGGGATTTGTATATTGTATGTGATTCAATGTATGCCTCTTCAAGTTTAGCTTCTTTAACATGGTTGAGAATGATGAGAAATGGATGGTGGGAACCAAAGTATTTGGAAAAGCAGCAAATACTATTTTTTTTCTGTTTTCTTATTTTTTCTTTTTCTTATTTTATTTTTATTAATTACAGTTTATTTATATTGTATCCCAGCTGTAGTCCCCTTCCCCTTCCCCTCCCAATCCCACAGTCTGTTTCTCCTCTGCTGCTATGCCCCTCCCCCAGTCCAATGAAAGGATAGGTCCTCTTTCCTTTCCATTTGACCCTATTCTATCAGGTCTCATCAGGACAGGCTTATCAGGCTTATTTGTCTTCCTGACTGAGCCATCTTTTCAGACCTGCAAAATATCTACTGTTATGAGGCTTGTTTTCAAGTTAGGTCTACCATGATAATCTACTGGCAAAGTGAGCCATTCCACATGGCATAATATAACACAAGTTTATATAAGGGTTTAACACAAGTCAAACACTCAGTAGTAATGATCAGAATAAATCTCTGGAGGCATACATGTATTTTCTTTACAGCCCTGGGCATGGAGTCAACAATCCCAAGACATAAAAAGAAAAGCACTCTGTAAGTTGGAAACTCTGAGAATGCGATAATTTGCCTTTACTGGAAATGGCAAGCTTATTATATTTTGTTGTATTTACCTTGTATTCTTTTCATTAAAAACAAAACAACAACAACAACAAAAACGTGCTTTGTTTTTTTCCATGGAGAATGACGACGACAACGATGACGATGTTGTTGATAAACAAGAAGATAATGATGATGGTTTTACTTTTCAAACTATACATGTAGAACACAAGTGATTTTTGTTTTAATTTTTATTTTGTAGTAAAACCAGTTGAACTATGTATCTATCAGATAGTATATACAAAACCATATAATTTTCATCTTCTTTAACATATGTACAAATAAAGTACATTTGTTGACATCATTTCTACTCTAGAGATTATATATTTGGAACATTTGGAGGTGAAAATTCTGAATATATTATAAAGTTGACACTGCACTGTTTGTAGACAATGAAAAACATTTCAACACTTCGTATATGAAGAAAAAATGATTCCAGTTTCTTTTAATATTCTGTACTGAAAAGACAACAGAACATGAAACAGTGCTTTTGGAAATAGTAGTATTAATAGCAGTATTTTTAGTAGTCATTTGATTATTTCTGTTTCAAATTGAAGGTAAAAACTTTTAAAAATGCTAAAATTAAAGTATCTAGAAATGTTCTATGAAGATTAAATAATTTCATTTAATTTTCAATAATTCTCTAATAATAATCTGGCACCAGAAACCAATGTCTAAGCTTAAACTATATATAAATTACAATTTGTAGATAGAAAATAAGACAAGACAAACATGATCTGTTAAATTTTATGTTTATTCATAAACAGAGTTATAAAATAGATCCAGGAAGTTGCACCTGTTTAAGATACTCACTCTCACAGATTGCAATTAACTGGGTCTCATCATATTCAGTAGATGAGATTTCTCTAGTAGGATGAAGTTAATTAAGTGCATTCTATGAAAATAATTCATGCTTATGGAATATGCAAATCAGCACTGTAGGTATATAAAAAGTGTTATATGGCGATTCTTATATTTTCCTTCTGAATTCAGCCATGACCAAGAAATATGAAAAGAATGCACAAACATGAATGTGAATATTTTCTCTACATCAAATCAGCTAACTTGATTGGTGCATTAGCTATAAGTTAGGTGAATATTTGTGTGGTGGTTTAAATATAAAATTAAATAGTTTTTCTTCAGTGACATAAAATGTCAGATAAAAGTGGTTTATCAATCAACTTACTGTGACATATTCCATAGTTTTCCAGTAGATGCAATCTCATTGTCTTCTTTGAGTGGTTATAAAACAGAAACGATAGTATGATTATCTCCATCTTGATTTTTTTCTACAACAAAACTAAATTAGGTTACTTTGTAGACAATAAAGTGGCTGTAATTAACTGCAGATATGTTTACCATAATTGTTGCTTTTCCTTTCTCAGATGAAGACATGTGATAAGAGCAATATCCAGGCTTTATGAATGTGTGACTAGGGCTGAGTTCAGCACCTTTCTATCATGGTTCTCTCTATTCCTAGGCCTAGGCCTGAAAGCTACTAGCCTATGAACAAACTAATCTTCTGTGAGCTCAGAACTTAAAGGCTTCTGTTTCTATCATGTGTCTGCTAATATAGCTTGGAAAAACTACCCTGAATTCCATGAACAGAACTGCACTGACTGAAATGACTACACGAACTGAAAGGAACTGCATGAACTCAAATGAACTCTATTGCAATCAACTGAGCTTCACTGAATTGCAATCTCTCTGCACTGCTCTTAAGTAGTCTTTCTTTCCTGTCTGTTCTTGTGAGAGATGGGCATATCCTATCCCTGCCAAGTGTTTTTCTGATTCATTACTTTGTTTGTCCCTTAACTGGATGGCACTTTCAAACATGGCTGCTTCCTTCTATAAACTAATGTTAATTTCATGTTTGGAATGTATACTAAGGGCATGTCTGTATTCTAGCTAGCTCATACTATAACCCAGGGCATATCTGCATTCTATCTGGATCACATAGACCTAGAAAATCGTTAGATGTGAAACCTTGTCAGAGCAGCCATGTTGCTGGATTAAAATCCCTCTACATTTCTGGATGCATACAAATAAAAAATACTTTTAAAATATTTAATGTCTCTGGAAGCTATCAGTGCTTTTTATCAGTTTAAATCAATATTTTAATATAGCATACATGCCACACAGTCCCTATTGACAGAAAATCTTAAAAAATTAAAAAAATACCATTGCTATCATTAGAGGAGCCTCTATTAGGAAATAATTCATTTTATACTAGTGAATATCCCCTCTGTTGACAGATAGCTGCATTTAGGGAGCAAATCATATTTACAAAGCTAACCCAGTAGACGAAAGCCTGGTTTGTTTTCTGCATTGATGTGTAATCCTTTCATGAAAAGAAAAATGAGCATCTCTACACTCCAGACTTGGCAATAATGATAGGTCAAAATATGATACCACAAGACTCTAGCTTGGTGAAACAATGAATAACATTAGAGTTAGTTACAGGGTCACTTATTTACTTAAGTGAACATGGACAACAAAAAGTTAATACATAGCTGATGGAAAATGCTGTGCAATAGGCATGTGCCTATAAATCATTGAAAGGGGTGTATCTCCATAAGCCGTCTCCTCTAGCTTTAGTTAACTAATTTTAAGTCTCTGAGTAGAAGAGTGGTCTGTTAACGTCTTCTTTGCTCCATGTCTGAGTTAAAGCATGTTTCCTTTAGGTAATCACAGGCACTGGCAATTCAAAATATGATTGCTATTTGATGCCAGGAGAAGGATTCTACAGTATGTATGAGATATAATAATATACGTGAATATGGCTATCATATATTTGCATATAATCAAATCATCACATTACTTTAGATGATTCCTGGGGTAGTTCTGTCGAAATAGTTTTTAATCTTAAGTGTTCATTATCTTTGACCATGAATTATCCTGATACAAGAGAACTCTTCAAATGTGGTTACTATTATTAAATGTACAATCTAAGCACAATATCTTGAAATTACTGACATTAATAAATTATATGGCTCTTCAATGTCATATTGAAGGGCTTATTTGCCCAGTGTATCAGATAAATCGTTCTATGTTTCCTCTTGACTTCCTGGCCCTTTAAATATCAGTTTAATACACCAAGAAATTTTATGTCAAAAAAAATGAACTCTGTTACCCTAACTTTGTAATTAACATTCAACAAGGCATCTAATCAAAGCATCCCTTTCTCATTAGTACAGTTCTGACAGTTTCATCATCAAGTGGCAAGTGTTCCAGCAAATTGTGTTGATATTCTATCAGATATGTCAAGAACTTGATCTTTCTTTCCATTAAGTCAGATTAGGGACAGGAACCAATTTCCATTATGAATATGTGACAGAGAATAAGTGATGCTTTTCCAGCAAAATTTTCTAATAGAAAGTGGATTAAGCTGGTGCTTCCATTGTCATATATTCTATACAAGACATGTATATTAAAATATTAATTAGATAATGCAATATTGATGATCTGGTTAAACAATCCAAAGTCTTTGAAATCAATTAGTTATTTTATTCTAGTAAGCCTTGAAATGAAGGAAAGAAAAATCAGATGAGCTGCTGGAATTTATGTGTAGCTATACAGGCTATGGTTGTTCTAGTTGTACCTTCTTAGATGTGATTTGCTTATTATTTCTTTTATTATTTCTCATTTTATATATGTAGATATTATTAATATTTGTTTCCATCACAATTAATAATCTATAACAATATTATATCTTATCATTAGCACATGAAGCTAACTCTATAAACTAATAAAAATATAAATGCATATGAAACTTAGATTACTTGTATACTCAAATTCCTCAATGAGAGATGAAATAATATTTTTCACCTCTTTTCACCCTCTTGATTTTACATAGCTATCTGGTCTTCAGTATGGTTTTTGATGCTTACTGTAACCAGAAATTCAGACGTGGTAACAGACAAATTGCCTTTTTGAAATAGTGTTCATGAATCCAAAACAAAGAAAATGACTCTGTTTTTTTTTTTTTGAGATATTTTGTACACTAAAATATTTTATAGCAAGAATAAACCTATAGATAGAATTCAACAAAGAAAAACCTTACCAGAAAGAAACCTAAGAGAATGTAAGTGATTTAAGCTTGGGACATAAGAGTTATATAAGTTTACTGTGATCATTCAAATTTGATAAACTTATGTCCTGTGATAATTTTGTCTAGGCTGTCTAGTCTTTAGAATGTTTGAGGGAAGCTACATGTATCATCTCATAAATGGATAATTGACAAAAAGACTTTTACAAAAGTTCATCTATGTTTTCAATAGATAGATTCCCAGAACTATGAAAATGGAAGAATGCTATGAATAACATTTTAATGTTTAATAAATGAAATACTTGAGTTACTTGATATATTAGTATTTGGTTAGAGATTCTGCTGCTACAAATGTATATTGGGAAGAAAAGAGCTTATTTGGCTTATACATCTACATTGTAGTATGTCATTGAAGGAAGCCAAGGCAGGAACCAAAACATGATTGGAACACGAGGAAGGAGCTGTTGAAGAGACCATGGAGGGGGGGCTGTTATTGTCAGTTCACTCATTGTGGGTTACCAAGCCTGCTCTCTTATGGAAATTAGAACCACTAGCCTAGGGATGGAACCACCTACAAGGTAGTGGACCCTCCCCCATCAATCACTAATTACAAAATTTCAATAGAATATGTAGTGAGGCACACCTTTATTCCCAGGATTCTGAAGGCAGACAGAGTAGTGGTAGGTCTAGTTTGAGGCCATCCTAGTCTACAGATCGAGTTTCAGGGTAGTGTTGTTTGTGCAGTGAGGGAAAACCATGTTGTAGCTTTAGTAAGCAGTAGAACTTGGCAGCTTAGGCCACAGAGTCGAGGGTAGAAGATACTTCAATGGACTGTGGGGATTTTGGAGATAACTAAATGCGTTTGCGTTATGATAAGGCTACATGCCTACAGGAGCCAAGGAGAGAAATGTAGTGGTTTGAATGAAAATGACCCCCTTAGTCCATATGAAGTGGCACTGTTAGGAGTTGAGTTGCGGCCTTATTGAAGTGTGGCTATATTGGAGAAAACTCATCACTAATGCGTGGGATTGGATATTTCAGAGCTCAGCTCTGGCCAGTGTGTCATTGTCACTTCTTGCTGCCTGCAGATCCAGATGTATAACTCACAGCTATTTCTCCAGCACCATAACTGCCGCATGGTACTGTGTTCCCCTCCGTGATGATAACGGACTAAACTTCTAAACTGCTAGCCAGACCCAATTAAGTGTTTTTGTTTTAAGACTGACCGTGGTCATGATGTCACTTCACAGCAGTGAAACACAAATAAAACAGGATCTTAGAAGTCACTGTCTCAATTGAAGTCCCTTTCAGATGACTTGAGTGTCTGTCACGTTGACATTAAACTAGGCAGGGAAGCACGTTCTTTCTTTCGTTTTAATGACAATCTACGTCATAATTTTCAATGGAAATGTGAATGGAATTACATAACTACAGTGTACACAGGACTTTTAATTATTCTGTTGCAATTTATGGCATTGAATAAATAAGTATGTGTTTTACTGAAGTAACAAAAAACTGGGTATTTTACAAACTTTTCCTAAGTATATCAACGAGTCTATCTAAAAAATAATAAAATTTTGAAGCATAATGATATTTACCTTACTGTAAAATAGTAGCATTAAGTATTTAATGTGTTATTTGCCAAATCAGTACTAAAATATCTCTACTGATGTCTCAAATCTCACTTGTAAAACTTGTTCCTTACCATTGTCCAATCAAAAGATGATTGTTTTGATCTTTTGCTCTAGAATAACTTCCACATTTTAAATTAATGAGGGGCAAAATATACACCAGTTGCTGCAATATGTCTCAGGAATATCTGTTTAAATGTTAAAATTGCCCTTGGTTTGCTCTTTCTTCTGTGCATTATTTGAACTTCAACTCAGAATAAAAGTAGTTCATAATTTATTATAATTTAGTGGAAATGTATTAAATTTATTACCAGCTTAGTATCATTGACAATAAATTAGTCTATATGCTAGAAAAAGCAATAAACACAAAGTATAACTTTAGACCAAAGTACTAGATCACTTTATGATAATGAATAAAGTTATAAAAACACAAACCAAATTTAAAACTGTTATTATTTATTATATTACTAATTATTTATTTTAAAATTTAATATTTTATATGCCACATCATTTTCCATATCAGTAAATAAAATTGGAAATTACTTGACTGCATTTCTTCATATATTTAATGATGTACAGGTGAAATGAATGACATTTGTTATGACCTTTAAAATGCAAAAGAGCTAATTTTAGAATGTTATTGACCTGACTTTGTGTTATATTCTTAGACTTTTCTTAGATTTTTGAGAATTTTTTTACAATGCACTTTTTTTGTATGATCCCTTCCCCTACTCCCATCACTTTCAGCTCCAATTCTCTATCCAACCAACTTCTTTCCTTTTCTTTTTAAATTAATTTATTTCTTTCTAACAATGTATTCACTTTGTATCCTAGCTGTAGCCCCCTCCTTCATCCACTTCCAGTCCTCCTACTCTCCCTCCCTATTCTCCCCCCTATGTCCCTTCCCTAGACCACTGATAGGGGAGGTCCTCCTCCCCTTCTATCTGGACTTATTTTAACAGATCTCATTAGGGCTGTCTGCATCATCTTCCTCTGTGGCCTGGCAAAGCTGCATTCCCCCAGGGGCAAATGATCAAAGAGCCAGCCACTGAGTTCATGTCAGAGACAGCCCCTGCTCCCCTTACTAGGGAACCTACTTGGAAATTGAGCAGCCTATGGGCTTCCTCTGAGGAGGGTGTCTAGTTACTCTTCATGCATGGTCCTTTCTGGGTTGCCTCAGTCAGGATGATCTTTCCTAATTCCATCCATTTACCTGAAAATTTCTTGATTTCCTTGCTTTTAATAGCTGAGTAGTATTCCATTGTGTAAATGTACCACAATTTCTGTATCCATTCTTCTGTGGAGCATCTTTCAGGTATATGCCCACTAGTAGTATAGCTAGGTCTTGAGGTAGCACTCTTCCTAGTTTTCTGAGAAAGTGACAGATTGATTTCCAAAGTGGCTGTAAAAGTTTGCATTCCCACCAGCAGGGAGTGTTCCCCTTTTTCCACATACTCTTCAACAAGAGTTGTCACTTCACTATTTGATATTAGCCATTCTGGTAGGTATGAGGTAAAATATCAGAATTGTTTTGATTTTTATTTCCCTGATGACTAAGGACATCAAACATTTCTTTAAGTGTTTCTCTACCATTTGATATTTCTCTGTTGAGAGTTCCCTGTTTAGCTCTGTACCCCATTTTTTAATTGGATTATTTGGTATGTTGGTGTTAAATTCTTGAGTTCTTTCATATTTTCTAGATAATAGCCCTCTGTCAGATGTAGGGTTGGTGAAGATCTTTTCATAATCTGTAAGCTCTTGTTTTGTTTTATTGACAGTGTACTTTTCTTGGCAGAAGCTTTTCAGTTTCATGAGGTGCCATTTATTGATCAGAAGATGGAAAGATCTCCCATATTCATGGATCTGCAGAAAAAACACAGTAAAAATGGCAATGGTAAGAAAAGCAGCCTGCAGATTCAATGCAATTAACATCAAAATACCAACACAATTTTTCATTGACCTTGAAAGAGCAATTTTCAACTTCATATGCAAAAAAGCCCACAAAAAAACCAAAAACAAAAAAAAAAAAGCAAAATAACTAAAACCATTCTGTACAATAAAAGTATTTCTGGAGGTATCTTCATTCTTACTCTCAATTTGTATTTTAGAGAAGCAGTAATAAAAATGATATGGTACAGGCATAGAAACAGACTGGAGGGTCAATGGAATCTAATTGAAGACCCAGAAATAAGTCCATACACCTATGGACACCTGGTTTCTTACAAAGAAGCCAATACCATACAATGGAAACAAGCTAGCATCTTCAACAAATGCTGGTCTAACTGGATGTCTACATGTAAAAACAATATATATATATATATATATATATATATATATGTGTGTGTGTGTGTGTGTGTGTGTGTGTGTGTGTGTGTGTGTGTGTGTGTACAGATAGATCCATACTTATCACCCTGGAGAAAAGTAAAGTCCAAGAGGACCAAAGTCCTCAGTATATAACGAGACACACAAAGTCTGTTAGAAGAAAAATTGGGGATGAGCTTTGAACGCACTGGCACAGGAGACAATTTCCTGAACAAACCACCAAGAGCTCAGGCTTTAAGATCAGTAATACGGTTTCCTAATTTCTGCCTGCCCTTTCATCCCTCCTGACCTTCTCATGTACAACCCTGACTCTCTATTAGACATCCATAGACTGTATACACACACATCTAAGAATACACATTCTTCGCAGAAGCACATGGAAATTTCTCTAATATCACATTCTGAGACACAAAACATTTTGCCTCTTAATAACATCTGACCTGCAATAGCAATATACTCAATGAAAAAGATAGAACACATTGGATTGCAAAGACAGATGTGCAGTTCATCAACATATACCATGATTATCTACCCTTTGGGATTGGGCCTGAATAGCTGCATTTAATAAACAAACACATTTCTATAAAACATTCAGGGAGTTATGAAACTTTGATAGACATTTATGAGTCTCTAACCTCCATAGTCTTTGTAAACCACCTTACCTTCCATAAACACAGACTGAATACTACTTTTGAGCATCTGTTTACATTTTCACATCATTCATTTCTACCAAATATTTTCAATGTACAGTAAATATTCACAGAACTATTCCAGACGTATTAGCTATATGCTGTCACTACTAACAAGTAAAGACTTATTTATCTGTGCATTATGTGTACAAGATTTTGTCACATACTCATTTAAGCTAACCCTTTCAAACTTCATAATACTAAAAAGCAAGTGATAAATTTTGCTTTTGTGGATTGCAAAAGTGTTCCAAGCCTGTGATACAAATGATTAAAAGATAAAGCATATTTATTTGTGTTCCACTGAGCAATAAAATTAAGTAGGATGAAAGAAATAAATTGCGGAATGCAGGAAAGCAACAGGTCATAATATGTCTTTTGGATTTTGATTTTTTAAAGAAATAGAAAAGAGACTTAATGCAACAAAGGCAGAATAAGTATTCTTTTTTCTGTTAAGAAAAATAGGTATTTACTAGAAAAGATACAGGGCAGATATAAATGCAGAAGTTAATATTTTGAGAGAAGAAATAAACAAAACAGTCATTGGAGGAATTCAGTATGAGGCGAAGGCATATACAAGAGAAAATTCCATGTTATTGTGCAGAGAAAAAGTAGGATTGGAGAGCAAAGATATAAATAAGTATGATAGTATCATAGAATTTTAGGTGCTGATCTGAGGAAAGAAAGTTTGATAGTCAAGGTATCTCCTACTGGAGACACTCTTCAGGTTTGTGCCTTTGAACAAGCGTGAGAAACAACATTTTCTTGATTTATGGGCTGGAATATTTCATTATTGTTAAGAAGAACATATAAGATGTTGTCTTAAAACATTGGGTAAGATGTGTAGAGCTCATCTATTATAGCCACATCTGATGCTAACATTTGTAAATACAAATAAATGTGTAGATTGAAGCATTGAAGCATAATGACAAATGGTAAAATTTTCTTTTTCTTTTTTAATTATTATTGTTACTTTTTAAAATGTATTCACTTTGTATCCCAGTTCTAGACCCCTCCCTCATCTCTTCCTGGTACCAATCTCCCTACCTATTCTTCCCATATACCTCTCCCCTAGTCCACTGATAGGGAAAGTCCTCCTACCCTAATGTCTGACCCTAGCCTATCAGGTCCCTAGAACCCCTGCTCAGGGCCTTTTCTGAGACTGACCCTCAACCAAGGACCATCTATGGATATAACCTAGAACTTCTGCTCGGATGTGGCCCGTGGTAGCTCAGTAACCAAGTAGTTTTCCAAAGTAAGGGGAACAAGGACTATTTCTAACAGGATCTCAAGGGCAGGGTCTTTGACCTCCCCCCCCCCCCAGGGGAGGAGCAGTCCTGTTAGGCCACAGAGCAGGACTTTGCAGCCAGCCCTGAAGATACCTGATAAAACAGGGTCAAATGAAAGAGGAGGATGTCCTCCCCTATCAGTGGACTTGGAAAGGGGCAGGGAGGAGACCAGGGAGGGAGTGTGGCGTTGGGGAGGGAATGAATGAGTGGGATAGAGCTGGGACACAGAGTTAACACAATGTAACGAAAAAGAAAAAAAAATTAAAAAAAAAAAAGAAAGTTCGGATTCTGTATGTGTTCCCTAATAAGGGGAGAAGGGATAGTCTCTGACATGAACTTAGTTGCCTGCTACTAACTGACTTCTCCCTGGTGGGGAGACCTAGCCAACCCACAAATGCTAATTTTTATGTTTTGGGATTGAAAGATTATATTGAAATTTTTGTTTCTTTTGAAATGTTAAGCTAAAGAATAAAAGATATTGCCCCAAGAAGGCAGTGGAGCTAATAAATATTTTATGGTTTTCATACAAAATATATTCTTTTAATTGAGTTAAAATCATTTTATTTTAATTTTATTGAAATGTTTGGGTTTTTTCAAAAAAGAGACTACAAGAAAAAGACAGTCATAAATTATTCTGTAGAATGTGGCAATATCTTCATTACTCACAGCTAGTACTCCATTTGGGGCATTTTTATAAGGACATTGCATTTTCCATTCATTTCCTTTTTCTACTCCACAATGATAAAGTAATAATACTTTCCTTATTGTATAGGTGAACAAAATAATGTGGAGTGCATGTGATCCAGGGTTGTATGATCTTTTTTTCCTGACAATTGAATCATGTAGTGAGCAGATACTGTATGTTATGTGTAGAGAACTTTTAATTGAGAAACACTGTTACTCAGGAAAAGGATAATATCCAGATACTGAGGTCTGTTTGATCTGGCTGTAATACAGCCTCACCCTTTCATATAACCAGTAATCTTTCAGGCTGTCACTCAGATGCTTCCAGCTGTGATAGTTTGCACCACTCTTGCATGCACTGGAGCATCTGTTTTCATCATATTCTACAAAATTAGGAATACTGCCACTTGTTGAAGTTTAACAACTTTCAAATATAGTGGTGATATTCTCTGCATTAAACAACATTTTTCCACTGCTTAACAGATATCAAATCAAAGCTTCAGGGTTACAATGGAATCCAGGAGTTTATTACTATTCTGGTGCTGAGAATTTTATTTTTATTATTACTACCAAACAAGCTTTCATTTTGGTTGAATACAAACTGAGTTTTCAGGATGAATAACAATCTTCCATGTACACATCTGTATATCAATATAAAAATCAAATTTCACTGTTTGATTTTCTTAAAAGTATTATAGGCACTCTTTTCAGAATTATCTGTTGTCTCTGCAATATATAAGATATAATATAACCTTCCCTGAGGGTGTTACATTATGTCTGTACTATTTCTAGCAGAGCAGAGATACATATGAAGAAAGAAAATGCTATTCTAAGATTCCCAAGTCTTATACAGGAACAAATTGAGATGGTACAATATGGAAAAGGGATGCCCAATATGTGTCTTGGAGGATAATTAATTTTAAATATACAGAATACAATTTTATTAATTGTTAATATTTGAAATGAATTCAGGAAAAGGAAAATAGAGTAATCACTCTTAGGGAGAATAAACAAGAAGTTGTACCTCAACAATCCAAAGAAAGAAGCTCAGATTAAGTATAATGAATGCTGATCAGTGAAAGAATAGGATGAGGCCACATACAGGGACAAAACCCCTGACTTATATTTTCTTCTCAGGTTTGACAGTATTCACTTGAAAATTATGATGTATTCAGATATATGCAATAAGAAGCCACTGGTGTGGTGTAGTCGAAAATACACTCAATGTAATGGTGGCTTCTATAATAGTGTAGGAATGGCTGAGCAAAGCAAGTTAAAATGTAATACAAAACCACTGTTGGTTGTACAAGTTTACATTCCCACCAGCAATGGAAGAGTAATTCCCTTTCTCCACATACTCTCCAGCATGTGTTTTCACTGGAGTTTTTTTTTTTTTTTTTTTTTTACTTCTTTTTCTTTCTTTCTTTTTTTTTTTTTTTTTTTTTTTTTTAATCTTCTTTCAATTGAATCTATGGTAGTTTGTTTTATTTTTTCTTTTTAAAAAAATTATTGACTATATATCCAGATCGAGACCCTCCCTCTCTCCCCCCATTTCCACCCTCCCTCCCTCTTCCCCATATCTCTTCCCAAGTGCACTCAAATGGGAAGTTCTCTGCTATTGTCATCTGCTCATAACTTGTTAAGTCTCATCCGGACTGCATGGATCCTCATCATCTGTGGCCTGGCAAGGCTGCAAAACCAGGGGCGAATGATCAAAGAGCAGTCAACTGAGTTCATGATAGAGGCAGGCCCTGCTCCACTCACTTAGAGATCTACATGGAGACTGGGCTGCCAATAGGCCACATTTGAGCAGATAAAGGACTCCCAAGAAAGAGTAGCCACACAAGAAGTTCAGCAAAGCCATAATCATATATATATATATATATATATATATACATTTATATATGTATAAATGTATGTATATACATATGTATATACATATATATATATATATATATATATATATATACACATACATACATTTGAAAAAAATCAGGGCTCAAGAAGGACTTCAGAAACAGACATGTCAACCAAAGACCATTCATAGAGAGGACATACACCTCCTGCACAGATGTAGCTTAATAGCCTCCATGTTGGTTACCTAGTAAGAGAAGAAGAAACACCCTCTTACATGAGCTCGGTTGCTCCTCCTTGTTCACTTCTCAGTGGTGGGTTGACCCAGCCAGCCCTCAGAGGAGGAGGGTCCATGCAGTCCTGATGATAAACTTGATAAACTTGTGGCCAGACAGTATGGGAGGAGGACTTCCCTTATCATTAGTCTAGGAAAGAAGGATAGGGAAGGAAGATGGTGAGATGGTGGGAACAGAAGGAGAGGAGGAAAGGGGCTACAACTGTGATACAAAGTGAATAAATTATAAATAACAATAATAATTTAAAAATAAGGAAAATAAATAAAATAATCTAAAATAAATTTCGCTGTTTGAAGAAGTGAGGATATTCTGCTGATGTCATTGCAGAGGACACAGGGGAGGGCTGAAACATCCTATGTGTCAAGAGGTAAAACCAAAACTAATTAATAATTTATTGTATGAGGATATGTAGAAATCAGTATATAACACTACTGTGATATTGGTGTGATGGAGTAAGTCTGAATAGTAAATAATCATTTCAATTGGAGAAGCTAAAGCAAAGGATTATTTATCACTAAATACATAGATAAGTGGAAAGAAGGGAAAATCATATATGTTTGTGTGTTTACAAAGAGATAGACAGACAGACAGTTCATACCCAAATCATTCTACATTTTAACACACATGTTTCTAAAATTCTACCCAAAGGTTAATAAGTTTAAACCATATGAGCTCACAATGTATTTTGAACTTGATTTCTGCTTGGTCTGGGGATAATAACAATGTTAGTTTACACTTTGGCACAGTTTCAAAGCAAAGATAACCTTTCTCAAGTGACATATCACCCCGTTAGTAGCTATTGATTTTTTTTTGTCTGAGAGCTAACAGAGACATCAAGGATGACATTATTTCTACAGTTAAATATTTAAAACCCTGTTTTCAAGGAGAACAACTTCTGCCTTAAGGAAAAACAATAAAATTGTCTCAGATGTGCCAACATACCTGATCTGAAGTGAAGTCGTTGTCATCAGTGAATCAAAACAGGCTTCATTTGTGTTACGGATGCTGCAGTAATAACTGAGAAACCTCTGGAAATATCATGTTCTCTGATTTCAACTCTACCCTGTTATAAATTAACAGACTCACAATTTGTAGAATTTTTGTTCATGGAAGAATAGCATATTGATAATAGAAATGTCTTGAATTGATCTTAACATCACAGTTTTTGAGGAAGCAGGACAAAGCAGACATAACTGATGGAATGGGAAGCAAAGAATATCCAACAACATCACTGAGTAATTTAATATTCCATAATCACATTTAGATGATTCTTTATATCATTCTTGTTTTGTTATTATTTACTTAGAAGCTTGCAATTGTAAATCACATAAATAATTCAGATTACAAATATAGCCTAAATATATAGATACAGCTGGGATACAAAGTGAATAAACTGTAATTAATAAATAAATAAATTTAAAAATTGAATCACTTAAAAAACATTCTAATCTGTGAGTATTATTTTATTACATTTGCTACACAGATTTTTACTACAGTGGTCTATAAAGAGGTCACAAGCATCTTGACACACACACACACACACACAAACAAACATACACATGTTCTTGTTCACAGAGAAAGATAGTGAGAGTGAGTCTATGAGGATGCTTAGATCTTAAATCTTTGACCAAGAGTAAATGTCACACCTGCTTAATTCCCTGAATCAAATCAAGCCACGAGGGTAGTCTGCACTCATATACTGAGGAAATAAGTTATACAAAGTAAGATTCATAAAAAACTTAGAATGGGGCACATCAGTGCAGAGAATTGAATCTTGGAACCTTTGGTAATCCTTCATGCTTTTTAACACTTCCGGTGTGAGAAATGAAATGCGATGTTTTCTATTGCTTTACTAATTTAAATTCCACAAGAGACATCTCTGTCAGCGCAAAGTACACAGGCAGCGCCATCACTGTGTGTTGTGGAACATTTATAAGTTACTAGTTGATAGTTTGGAGCACTTAGAAAATGCCCTTAAAGGTCTGACCTAGGTCCTCTGCATAGAGGCTGTGCGTGAGTAGCTTGTGGTTCTTGTGAGATTCCTACAAGCATGAGCAAGGGCTTTCTCTAACTATTTTGCTTCTTTGTGGGGCCCTATTCCTCCTCCCGGGTTGCCTCGTCTAGCCTTGATATGAGAATATGTTCCTGGTCCTAAGTTGTTATGCCGTGCTTGGTATTTGATGTTCCTGGAAGGCCTGTTCTTTTCCTCAGGGAGGTGGTCAGAGATGTATCTAGGGGAAAGGAAAGGTGAGCATGGGGAAAGAGGCTGTAGGGAGGAAAAGGAGAGGACAGCAGTCTGGATGTAATAGATGAGAAAAGAGTAACAACAACAACAATAATAATAATTACATTTGGAGAAAACAAAAACATCCCTAGAAGAGGTATTAGAACTGCAACCTCTTCTCTTCTTTATGCTTCTCAGCCACCATGCTGTTTGACTAAGTCCAGGACACTGTTCTTCATGTGATAAAATGCCTCATAACAGAAGCAAAGGCTTTTCAGTCAAGTGAGTACTGATTTTATACAGGAAGGAAATAAAGATCTTGCTTTTTATTATTTTACTTTCAGTTATTCATCAAACTGCTGAGATGACTCACCCAGCCCTTTCTGCTACACTGTCATCTCTAGATCTGAGCGGGGATCCTGGCTTTTATAGTTAGGTGAGTGATAAAATGCGTTCTTTGAGCATGTATATCCTAAAACACTCATGTCTATACATGACGCTGTTGAATGGTGTTGGCTGAAGATCTTGGACGCCAGTGTGTGTGAATACTATGGCAAAATTAAAGAAAACTTTCTTTCCAAAGTGACTCAGTTATGACATTATTTCCATTCTCAGTGTTATATATATATATTTTTAATGAGACAAATAATCAAATGCTGTTTCATAAATAAAGCTCCTTCATACAACCATATCATTTCTAATAAAAATCCATCTTTTAAGTATGGCATAAGGGGAGGGAGGAGTTGAGGAAGGGAGGGTGGGATTGGGAGGGAATGACAGAGGTGGTTATGGCCGGGATACAAAGTAAATAACTTGTGATTCATATAAAAAAATAAAATTATAAAAAAAAGTAGGCTTGGTGAGGTGAAGGTATAAGCCTACAAACAGGTCTCCAGCAAAAAATATCTAGACTCAGGATTTCTATTCTTCCTTCAGAGCTTTTGTAGGCTTATACCTTCACCAAGCCTACTTTATTTAATGTTCTTAAACACCTTTACCTCCCTGACTTTAAACAGGAGATTAGTAGGGAAAATGGCTGTAGAACTTTTTTTTTTTTTTTTTTTTTTTTTTTTTATCCACTTCATGCTCACTAGGGTATATGGGCTTTTCCCAAACTCACTGGAGAGGATACCAGTAGTAAAGTCCATAGGCCAACACCAAGCAGAAACATGATTCAGAAAATAGGGACATGTCAGCAAACGCTGCAAGACACAGTTGGATTGCCCCTAGAAGTTCCCTGAAATATTCCTCTGTGAAGTCAAGCAGAAGCAGGAAGAATAGCACAGGGATATAAATCCAAAAAGCAAAGCCTCACAATTCCTGGGCCTCTATATATCTCCTTTCCTCAAAGTCTACTCACTGATGTTCTCAGCCTGCCAAAGTCATGTCCCTCATACAAGAAAGCTCACAGAAAAACATCATGTGCCCACTTTGCAGCAAAACATCACATGTCAAAACTGAGTCATCAAAGAAACCAGACTTCATCTTCTGCACTATGTCAATAAACAGTGTTCTGGAGGGGTAATAGGAGATTTGTATAGAAGAATACAGAAACAGCAGTGAGAATATCTTGCTATGATTCTATTTTTCTCTCCATCCATCCATCCATCCATCCATCCATCCATCCATCCATCTTCTAATCATCCAATAAATAAAAGATTTAGGATCTCAGTGGATTTTGCAGTGAATGGAAAAGATAACTCAAAAGCACACAATAGGTACTAGCCTCCCGTGTTTATGAGCATATTGTTCAGGCTTCTCAGTGTAACACAGTTGGAAGCAGCTACAAACTTCTAAGCATTCCTTATCTACTTGGCTGTTAACAAATCAGCAACTCCTCTTACTTTTGTAAACATTCTGCGTGCAATTGCATACACAAATGAACGAGTTTTATGTAAAATTGATTTGTGTCTGTATGTGGGTGTCAACTGAGTCTCAACAAAGATTTGTTTTGGATGATGATAAAATTAATTTGCTATTCAATCATGATTTATTTTGATGTCAAAATAATAATGAATAGTGATCAGTAGATTCAAAGAATACAATACTCAGAACCCCACAATCTTGCAGCAATTACAGTAGGTGAACAAAGTGTTCTGAATGAAAGGAAAATATAAAAGTTGCAAAGCATCACATCTCAAGCTTTAGACTCCTCTGCAGTATCCTCACACGTGTTATATAGCTGAACGTTCTCTGCGTTCTCTGTCCTCAGACTGCAGCTGATGATTATGAACTGACTAAGTAAGTATTTATTTTATTGTATTTATGGCAGAGAACAATTATAAATATCATAAAATGGTTCTCAGGACTATTAAAAGTAAACATGCATGAATGCCATAAAGTGGTCAAGAAATGCATTCAGTCAATAATGCAGATTTAACTCCCTAACAATTGTTTACCCCATCAATAAATTTAAAAAGGTAGAGTGAAGATTTCAAGTTAAATGTTGTTTCTAATTTCTTTGTTCTATTTTTCTTTCATGATAAAATTGAACTTATGGGTCTATATTCTTTGCTATTTTTCCTCATAAATACATTTCTGTCAATTTTGACTTGCATGGAAAATTATCCACCCATTTTTTAAAAATGTAACCAAACTTAAATCTGAAGACCAAAAAGCAGAAATGAGTAAAGCCTTGACATGTCTCTTATAACTAGTATATTTTACTGTGAATGACTTGTGATAGTAGTTTTTCACGTTTGAAACTGAAATAAAAGAACTGTTACACTCACAGAGATTTTGGGACTATGTTAATATATGCAAACGATCTGGGTAAATAATTTGCATTTAAACTCATAATTTTTTCTTATTATTTTATTTGTGATCATTACTAATTCATTAACTAGAATATTATTTCTGTTATTGTTCACTATAAGCTTTAGAATATAACATTTTCAGCATCTAAAAATGAGCTTTTCATTGGTTTTCATCTCTGCCTCTGGAAGATAACACAAAGTAAATTAATGTCTAATAATCTTCAAGAAAGTGAAACAATAATTTAATTTCCATCATCTCCAAAGATCATTTATGTTAATGGTATTGTGTGAAATTACCCAAAGATTGTAAGTTTATAATGTAATATTATGGAAGATATTTCATCAAATTTATAAAATTATATAATCCAGAAAACATTAGTGAATGAGTCTTTATTTTTACTATTATTCTTTGTTTAATGTCATGCAAAACATCAAAACCATTTTCTTAGAATATTTCTCATGGCTATGTCTTTCAGATTTTTTTAAAACCTGTAACATTATTATTATTACTACAATTTATTAATTTTGTATCATTGCTGTAGCCCCATCTTTCATCTCCTCACTTTCGCAATCTCCCTCTCTTTTCCTGTCCTGTGTCCCTCCACTAGTCCACTGAGGAGGGGAAGAGGTCCTCCTTCCCTACTGTCTGACCCTAGACTATCAGGTCTCCATCAGGACAGTCTGGATCCTCTTTCTCTGTGGCCTTTTGCTGCAGAGTATTAGGGGAAGGTGAACAAAAAGCAGGCAACCAAGCTCATGCCAGTGAATGGCACTCCTCCTCTTATGAGAGAACACACATCAATACTGAGCTGCCCATGGGATAGATCTATAGAGGAGCTCTAGGTCCTCTCCATGCATGGTCCTTTGTTGAATCATAAGTTTCTGCAGGGGCCCTGGGACAAGTTTATTTGGTTCTATTGTTCTCCTTGTAGAGCTCCTGTCCTCTCCAGGCCTTTCTATCTCCCAATTCTTCCATAAGATTCCCTGCACTCTGCCCAAAGTGTGACTATGAGTTACAGAATCTGCATAGATACTCTGCAGGGTACAGTCTTACAGAGGCACCCTGTGGAAGGCTCCTGTCATCTCCCAGTTTTATCATACTTCAGATGTCTATCCTGTTTGGCCTTCTGAATGCAGATTAAGCCTCTTCGCTAAGATCCTCCTTGTTTAAGATGTTTAGGATTACAGATTTTAGTATGTCTAGCCTATCTTATATGGCCAATACCTACTTATAAGTTAGTATATATCATATATGTCGTTATGCTTATGGGTTACCTCACTCAGGATGATCTTTTCTACATCTATCCATTTACCTGCAAATCTAATGATTTCCTTCTTTTTAAATGCTGAGTATTATTACATTGTGTAAAGTACCTTAATTTTGCTATCCATTCTTCAGTTGAGAGACATCTAGGTTGTTTCCATATTCTGACTGTTATAAATAAAGCTGCTATGATCTTACTTGAGCAAATGTCCATGTTGTATGGTTGAACATTTTTGGATATATGTCCAAGGGTGGTATAGCAGGAACTTGGGGTAAGACTATTAATAATTTTCTGAGAAAGTGCCAGATTGATTATCAAAGGGGTTTCACAAGGTTATGTTCCCCTTTTTCCACATCTTCTCCAGCATGTGCCCTTCCTTGAGGTTTTTTTTCCTTAGCAATTCTGATGAGGGTAATGTAGAATCCCAGAGTCATTTTGGTTTGCAATTCCTGGATGACTACAGATATCATGCATTTTTTAAGTGTTTCTTTGCCATTTGACAGTCCTTTGATGAGAATTCTCTGTTCAGCTCTGTATGCCATTATTTTATTTTAATTTTTTATATTAATTACAGTTTATTCACTTTGTGTACCAACTGTAGCCACTTCCCTCATTCACTCCCAATCACACCCTGCCTTCCTCATCTCCTCTTATTCTTTCCATGTCCACTGATAGGCGAGGATCTCCTCCCCTTCCATCTGACCTAGGCTATCAGGTCTCCTGAGGTCAGGCCACATTGTCTTCCTCAGTGGGCTGGTAAAGCTGCTCACCCCTCAGGGGGAGATGATCTAAGAGCCAGTAACTGAGTTCAAGTCAGAGACAGTGCCTGTTCCCCTTACTAGGGTACCCACTTGGATACTGAACTGCCATTGTCTACATCTGTGCAGGGGTTCTAGGTTATCTCCATGCATGATCCTTGGTTGGAGGATCAGTCTCAGAAAAGACACTTGGGCCCAGATTTTTTGGCTCTATTGCTCTCCGTGTGGTGCTCCTGTCCCCTCCATGTCTTATTAACAACCCCTTCTTTCATACGATTCCCTGTACTCTGCCCAAAGTTTGGTAATGAGACTCAGCATCTGCTTTGACACACTGCTGAGTAGAGTTTTTCAGAGGCCCTCTGTGGTAGGCACCTGTCCTGTTTCCTGTTTCTCTCTTTCTCAATGTCTGTCCCATTTGCCTTTCTGCATGAGGATTGATCATATTTCCCAGGGTACTTCTTGCTTAGCTTCTTTAGGTGTACAGGTTTTAGCATGTTTATCCAATATTGTTTCTGTTTTTCTGCTTCTGGGATACTTCACTCAGGATGATCTTTTCTACTTCCCACCATTTACCTGAAAATTTCATGCTTTCCTTGTTTTGAAATGGTGAGTAGTATTCCATTGTGTAAATGTACTACAATTTCTGTATCCATTCCTCAGTTGAGAGACATCTGGGTTGTTTCCAGATTCTGGCTATTATGAATAAAGCTGCTATGAACTTGGTTGAGCAAATATCTTTGTTGTATACTTAGCATATTTTGTATATATGTCTCAGAGAAGTATAACTGGAATGAGGTAGTTCTATTCCTAACTCTCTGAGAAAGCACCAGATTGATTTACCAAGTAATTGTACAAGTTTACATTCCCACAGAAAATGGAGGAGGGTCTCCCTTTCTCTACATCCTCTTGAGCATGTTTCTTGAGTTTTTATCTAAGCCATTCTGATAGGTGTAAGGTAAAATCTGTGGGTCATTTTGACTTGTATTTCCCTGAAAAATACAGGACTTCCAAAAAAGGTGTTGGTCTAACTAGACATCTATACTTTTATTAGTCTGCATAAAACTAAAGTCCAAGTGTATCAAAGACACAGTAAACCCAGACACAGTAAACCTGTTACAAGAAAAAGTGGGGAAGAACCTTGAACTCATTGGCACAGGAGACAACTTCCTGAATAGAACATCAACAACACAGGCTCTAAGATCAACAATCAATAAATGGGACCTCACAAAACTGAAAAGCTTCTGTATAGCTAATGACATTGTCATCATAACAAAATGACAGCCTACAGACTGGGAAAGGATCTTCACCAACCATATATATGGCAGAGGGCTAATATGCAGAATATATAAAGAACTCAAGAAGTTAAAAAACAACAAATCAATTATTCCAATTTAAAAAATGGGTTACAGAGCTAAACAGAATTCTCAACAGAGACATATTGAATGGCAGAGAAACACTTAAAGAAATGCTCAAAGTCCCTAGTCATCAGGGAAATGCAAATCAAAACGACCTTGAATGGACTTTTAAGAAATCTAAGGTCACAAAATATCATGATAATTGATCCAAAAATGTTGATTATCATTTAATGAGTATGAAAATCTAATAAACATTTTAGATTAAATTTGTAATATTTGGGAAAAAGTATAGCAGTAGATCTTGATAGGTAACTGGGAAAAATGGAGATAAAGTATATGTTATTTGAGACATGAAAAATACAAGAAGTGTTTTAATGTTTAAATTATACTTATTAAGGAATTAAAAACATTTTAATCTAAACGGAAGGAGTTCCTCCCCAATCAGTAGAGCTGGAAAGGGGCAGGGAGGATATAAGGGAGAGAGGGAGGGAAGGTTTGGGGAGGGAATGAGGGAGCAGATACAGCTGGGATACAGAGTTAATAAAATGTAACTAATAATAACAAAATTCAAAAAAGAATAAAAGATGCTTATTAAAGACATTTAAAAAAAAGAAAAAAGGTTAATCTATCCAAGTATCCCAATTAAAATTGGGGTATGGAGCTAAACAGAATTCACTGTAGAAGAATATAGAATGGCAGAGAAACACATAAGGAAATGTTCAATATCCCTAACCATCAGAAAGATGCAAATAAAAATGACCCTGAGGTTTCATCTTACACCCATCAGAATGGTTAAGATCAAAATCTCAAGAGATAACACGTGCTGGAGAGGCTGTGGAGAAAGGGGAAACCTCCTCCATTGCTGGTGGGAACGTCAACTGGCACAACCACTATGGAAATCAATCAGGTGCTTTCTCAGACAATTAGGAATAGTGCTACCTCAAGATCCAGCTATACCACTCCTAGGCATATATCCAGAAGATGTTCAAGTACACAACAAGGACATTTGCTCAACCATGGTTGTAGCAGCCTTATTCTTAATAGCCAGAACCTGGAAATAACCCAGGTATCCATCAACGGAGGAATGGATACAGAAATTGTGGTACTTTTACACAATGGAATACTACTCAGCAATTAAAAACAAGGAAATCATGAATTTTGCTGGCAAATGGTGGGATCTAGAAAAAAATCATCTTGAGTGAGGTATCCCAAAAGCAGAAAGACACACATGGTATATACTCACTTATATAGACCTATAAGATAGGATAAACATACTAAAATATGTACACCTAAAGAAGATAAACAAGAAAGAGGTCCAGGGTTAAGATGATCAATCCTCATCTATAAAGACAAAGGGGATGGACATTGGAAATAGGATAAAACAATTAACAGGACAGTAGCCTACCACAAAAGGCATCTGAAAGACTCTACCTAGCAGTGTATCAAAACAGATGCTGAGACCCATAACCAAGCCTTTTGAAGAGTGTAGGGAATCATATGAAGGAAGGAGGAATTAGTATATCTTAGAGGGGACAGGGAGCTCCACAAAGTCCAAATATATCTGAGCACAGGGGTCTTCTATGAGACTGTTTATCCAACCAAGGACCATGCACAAATATAACCTATAACCCCTGCTCGGACATAGCCCATGGTAGCTCAATATCCAAGTGGGTTCCTTAGTAAAGGGGACAGGAATTGTTTCTGACATGAACTCATGAGCTCCCCCCACCCAGAGGGAGGAGCATTCTTCCTAGGCCACAGATAAGGACATTGCAACCATCCTGAAGATACCTGATAAGCTAGGGCCAGAAGGAAGGAGGAAGGAGAGGAGGACACACCATCTCAGTGGACTTGGAAGGGGACAGGGAGAAGATGAGGGAGGGAGGAGAGGATTGGGAGGGAAAGAGGGAGTGGCCTAAAGCTGGGATACAAGTGAATTTATAAAATTATTTAAAAATAAAAATATTAATATAAAAATAAATAAAACACGTGTGGACCTGCAGATAAAAAAAAAACAAAGAAAGAAAAATTTTAGTCTAAATAGGGACTGTGCTGTTTAAACTGAGTAAAGCCTAAGAACCTTTTCACATACAAAATCAAAAGCTTTCCTAAAGGCAGATTTGAAATTTATGAGAAATAAATTAGGAAAAATCTTAAATGTTTCACAACAGCCCTCACCAAAACAAAGCAAAAAAAAAAAAAAAAAAAAAAAAAAAAAAAAAGAAAAAAAAAATCTCAGGATGACTTAGATGAAGCCAAAAGCCAAAGCAAATGAAAGAGTTGCAAGAATTGCATAACAAAAATCCAAGGCATCGAAAAAGACATCAGGAAATAGGATGATCACTCATCATACTCATGGATGGGCAGCATTAATTGTGTGGATGTGGCCATTTTAACAAAAGCAATCTATAGATTATATGTCATATCATTTATCTCCCATTCATGTCACAACATAGACTGTTATTTTAAAAAGAAGTCTGAAAAAGTTGTTTTTTTTTTTTGTTTTGGTTTTTGGTTTTTGATTTTTGTTCTTTTTTAAAATTTTTTATTAATTACACTATGTTCATTTAGTATACCCCCCATAAGCCCCTCCCTCCTCCCCTCCCGGTCCCACCCTCCCTCCCCTTTCTGCATGCATGCCACTCCCCAAGTCCACTGATAGGGGAGGTTCTCCTCTCCTTTCTGATCTTAGTCTATCAGTTCACATCAAAAGTGGCTGAATTGTCCTCTATTGTGGCCTGGTAAGGCTGCTCCCCCTTCAGGGGGAGGTGATCAAAGAGCAGGCCAATCAGAGTATGTCAGAGGCAGTCCCTCTTCCAGTTACTATGTAACCCACTTGGACACTGAACTGCCGTGGGCTACATCTGTGCAGGGGTTCTAGGTTATCTCCATGAATAATCCTTGGTTGGAGTATGAGTCTCTGGGAAGTTCCCTGTGTTCAAATGTTCTTGTTCTGTTGCTCTCCTTGTGGAGACCCTGTCCTCTCCAGCTCTTACTATTTCCTACTTCTTACATAAAATTCCATTGAATGTGCCCAACAGTTGCCCATCAGGCTCAGCATCTGCTTTGATAGTCTGTAGGGAAGAGGCTTTCAGAGGCCCTCTGTGGTAGGTTCCTAGTTTGTTTCCTGTTTTCTTCTGGCTTTCAGAAGTCCTCTGTAGAAGGTTCCTAAGTTGTTTTCTTCTTCTTCTGATGTCCATCCTCTTTGCCTTTCAGGATGGGGATTGAGCATTTTAGTTAGGGTCCTCACTCTTGATTAGTTTCTTTCGATGCCCAGATTTTAGTGGGTTGTTTGTCCTATGTTGTATGTCTATATGAGTGAGTATATAACATGTGTGTCTTTTTGCTTCTGGCACAACTCACTCAGGATGATCCTTTCCAGGTCCCACCATTTACCTGCAAATTTCATGATTTCCTTATTTTTCTTTTTTTTCTTCAAATTTTTTATTTAACTTTTATTAATTACACTTTATTCCTTTTGTATGCCCCCGTAAGCCCCTCCCTCCTCCCCTCTCAGTCCCACCCTCCCCCCCTTTCTGC